>JANHFP010000248.1:238721-250453 GCA_032468135.1 Calamaria suluensis | reverse complement strand
GACCATGGAGACATCTTCGGACAGCGCTGGATCTTTGGTTTTGAAACAAGGATGAGCACTGCCCCCTAGAGTCGGGAACAAGTAGCACATATGTGTGAGGGAAACTGTTACCTTTACGTAAAATAATTCACAACTTAGAGCAGGTAATGAGTGGGATTGTATTAGGTGGTTGAGTAATCATATTTTTAGCAATCTTTACCTTTTTTTAAAAAAATGGCATACTTAAAATATTCTTCAAAGACTAAAGTCTTTGAAGAATAAATACTTTTGTAGTGCTTTCTGAAATGGTTTCTGTGTTTTAATTGTAGGTCAGTTCCAGCAAACATACGGGAAGAACTGTATATCTTCAAGACACTACACTACAATAAATGAACTGTATTCTTGTTAATAGTAGAAGACACTCAAGTATTTTGCACATTAGAAAGCAAGCATAGGTGTTTTTCATTAAAGGATAAACACTAAGTAGCATTTATACAAAAATGGATCCATTGGCAATTGTTCAACCCAATTTATTTAGGCTAGTTAATGTCTACTACCAAGCTGCTGACTATAAGGTCAAGTACGTTACCCTACTGTTTATGTAGAAGAAGAGGTAAGAAAATAAAATGTGGTAAATTTGGGGAAGAAAAAACAATGATGGCTAACGAAAGGTAGGAATGGGAAGATCATGTCAGGACCCAGATTCTGTAGATAACAGCTTAAAAGACTTCTTCCACATTGTGAACACATTCATCCAAAGTGATTCTACAACACAATGTATTTATTCTGAGTTTGAAACAAACACACGATCTATTTCATGCATACTACTAAATGAAGTCTTAAAATGTAGACTAACTGTGAATTTTAATCACACCCAGGGATTAGATTCTTTCTTGTAGGCGTATGTTTCATGAACATCTCACAGGGCAATTAACAAACTTAAATAAATAACCTGTCGTTTTGTGCAGCATGAAAATCACGTCTGTCTGAACAAGACTATTTTTCCTGCTTATTTCATGTGATACTTGATATCTGCACAGAGAGGTAATTTCTTTAATATTAGACAATTAGTGATTATTTCAGCGTTCCTTTCTAAATTTGTCATAACATTTCTCCAGACGAGATAAATGCCTTTGTTAAGATTAAAGTGCATGTCTTTACAAATAGGCAACATATCTTTGAAACCACTAATTGTAATAAACATATCATATAAAAATAGCCCCATCTCATATAGCAACTATAAAGAAACATTGCAAGATTTAATTCTCACTGCAATAGTTAATGCAAGGTTGAAGAAAATATGGCTTTCCGTATGCAGTTTCATTCCAATTTCCATCAAACTTAACTAGCATGGAGAATAGTCATAAATGATAAGAGACGTTACCCTACATTACCTGGAAAGCAAGATTGCTCCTCAGAATTTAACCTCTTTCCTGTATAATGTTAAAGAGCCATTTGTTTTTCCAAGTTCTTGGTTTTAGTTGAACTACCATTCTAAATTATTTAACAATATTTAGAATTCCTGATAAGCCAGTGGCTCTAAGAATGTTTTTAGACTGGTTTAGTATATCCAATTTAAAAATGCTTCAAATATTTTGAAGAAGGTTAGTTGAAATTAGAGTTTATAAATCCCTGCCATGTAGAGAGACTGAGTTTCTAAAATGTATCAATATATTATAAAAAAGCTTATTTTTCCTATAATAATTTTATGAATTAAGATGAGTTCAGAATTCAAAAAGGACATAGTCCTCTAAATGATCTGTATGGAATATCAAAGAAAATAGACTCAGGTAGCTGCCTATTGACTGATCAACCATTATAAAGCCAGGAAGTTCATCTTGTTGTCTAGTTTAAATTTTATTCACTGATTCTGGTCTAGGATAATAGAAAATATGTCGTTCTTCTATGTGTTATACAGCTATAATATTTATGCTCAGTCCTCTTTCTATAGGCTCAACATTGTTATTTCCTTTTATTTAGTCATGTCTGTTTCTTGGACATTTCATGGATAAGTCTGCATTGCAAAGATCTTCAGAAGTGGTTTGCCATTGCCTCTGTCCTGGTGCTAAGAGAAAGTGATTGGCACAAAGTCACCCAAGCAGGCTTCATGCCCCAAGTGGGACTTAAACTTGCAACCTCCTAGTTTCTAGCCTAATGCCTAAACCATTACACCACACCCAGATCCTTCCACCCCGCCTTGTAGGGCTTAGTTTCCAAAGTTTTTATCATGCAAGTAAGTCCATTTCTGAATTCATTTGAATTTATCATCACCCTTTTTGAACTGTGATACTCAGAATTGACTTTAACTTTAACTTAACTATAACAATTGGGGAAAGGATGGTGATATAGAAAAAAATGAATGTGTTTGCATTAAAAAATACTAAGGTTACATTCTGTTGGAAGTGTAATATGGATAAATCTTCTTTAAAACAATGTTTTTACAATGTCCTATACCTACTAAGTTCTGGGGAAAAGTAGTGAATTGCATTAATATGCAATTCACAAAATGTAAAAAATTCAGAGGATAATTTACTATTGAATTATATACTTATTAGATTGGTTTGAGAACTCTACAATGTAAATGTATTTTACATGCCCTTACTATGGCCAAAAGAATGATAAATATATGACCCTGTTTATTCAATGAATTGAAAACCTCTAATTGCATTGCCAACTATGAGCAGATCAGCCTATAGACCTATACTTTGTATAGACAGGTATTACAGAACATAGGACTGATACAGATACAGTATTGATACAGAATACAGTAGGTCAAAAAGAATGATAGTAACGTACAAGTATTGGAACGGTTACCTGTTATAATGATGCATTTTTTTAAAAACCTTTAAAGTTTTTAGAGTTGTTTTCACTCTTGAGAAAGTGTGCATTTGTATTGTAATTTTCTTCATACTTTCTTATTCTTTTACAATTTAATTTACATTTTAAAAATAATAAAGTAGATTAAATTAAATTAGTGATATTGAGTATGTACATTGTAAACAATGTACAATGCTATGCACATTAATCTTTAAAACTCACAATACACCTGAACAACTTAGTAAGAAAAACCTGATTTTTCACTTCTGTCCAATTATTTTTTCTCACTTAACTGTCTCCTTTTCTATTACTTTTGAAAGCAAACAAAAATAACAAAGGAATTAGCATGATGCACATATGCTTTAATACATAATCTCAAATCCAATGTGTTTTGAGAGGGAAAATAAGGTAATAGACTAGAAAAGATATATTGTTCCTCAAAAACTAGATGAGTCCTCAAAGCTAGATGGAACTGAGAGTTTATAATAAAGTATATGTGCAGTATACATTTTCATTTCTTGACCTTTTGTATCCTTTCCTTTACACAAGAAATATTTGTTTCATGAGAAAGGATTAAAATTTGAGATACATTTTCATTCTTAAAAGTCTATGTAAACAAATAGCATTATCGTAATGTAAAATTAGACATGAGCATGGAACTCTAAATTGGGATTGAGGTTAAAGAAATATTTGTTGATATATTTTTTCAGCTCAAAATCCTCATTTTCATTTTATTTAATTATAGCAATGTCCTTTGATTTACCAAGAGAAGACAAAATCCATTATTTAATAATTTAGTATTTAATTTAGTAATTTAGTATTTCACATTTTGTTTGTTTCAGTTATTTAAGTATATTTATATACATTTCTTTCATTGGACTAAATGCACTTAATAATGCACTCCTATTCTTTACATGGACATTCAGTTCCTGCTTGTATGTTCTACATACAAGATTCTTTTTTAAAAAAAATAGTAATGTATTATATGTACTGAATTACTTCCAGATAAAAAGATTGACTTACAGATAGATCCAACCCTTTCATATAAAAGTTTATCATTTTATCCATATACTGAGACACACATTACAAAACCTCAAAAATTTAGCACACATCTGAATAGTGTCAAGAGATATTTTCCACTTATATTAACCGATTTATGCAAAAACATTGGTTTTGTCTCAATTATCAACAGTGTAATCCTCAATTGAATTCCACTTTCAGGATTTACCATCCATCATTCTTTCTAAAGTGTCCCTTGCTGAGATAAAGCTGCCAGCATGGTCAAAAGTTTGGAGTATACTATTTCTTTTTTAGAGTGAATTAATGCTGAGAATTACAATGAGCTCTTTGGAGCTTTAAATCTGTCTTTCATGGTGATAAATCCTTCACATATCTTTAGCAAATAGGAGGAGAGTAACCTAAAATTGCATTAAAATAGAATGGGTCCTTTAAATTTTGCTTCTTTCCTCACAGTAAGAATGGACAACTCTGTCCTGAAATGGAACAATAGCAACTATTATGCTGAAATCTGATACTCTGACAAGTTAAAGTACGGTCTTGTAAAATCAAAATCCCTAGACATATCAAAAAGTATTGTCACTCAACAAAGATTAGCTGAAATAAAGGTGTGTGTATGTATGATTGTGTATATGAAAATATGAGTGAAACAAATTACGAAAACAAGACAAAATGCTTAAATTTATACCTAATTAATCTTTCTTAAAGAGATCAAATAAATATAGACATTTAAAATAAAACAGAAGAACTTAAGCTGCTAGAGATAAGTTCCCTGAAGATGGTTTCCAGCGGAGTCTGATAACCTCAGAAGAAAAACTTCTAGGCCTAGTGACTGAACCGGATTGGATCCTGTAATATTATCCTGGGACACATATATTCACCTTCATCTACCAGAATAAATTAACTTACATTTTTTGTCAAAGTAAAGCCACCATAGTAAAAAAAAATAAAAATCAGAACTATATTCATAGTGTTTCACAAAGAGTTGTGTGAATAGAACTTAGTTTTACCAGATTTGCATTTCTGACAACAAGTTTTTCTGATAAAAAGCCTGCCAATTTAATAGCTTCCTTTTTGCTTTATCAACACAGCAACATCCTGAAATTTAAAAATAATAAAGATAGCCCCCACTTCTGACCGAAGAATCATATTACTGTACTATTACTGTAAAATCCATAAAGTAAATGTTTGCAGCAGTTTGGATTATAAGAAAAATATGTGAAATCTACTACATTGTTGCATTCTGGCCATAATCACAGTATAAAACTACTTGTTCATAGCATTTTGAAAGAATACTTTTATATTCTTAGTTTTCAAATTTCTCCTAGGCTGATCTTTCTATTTTTGTCTTTACCTAATGAAAAGACACATGACCACGGAGACATCTTCGTACAGCATTGGCTCTTTGACTTTGAAACGGAGATGAGCACCACCCCCTAGAGCTTGAAACAACTAGCACATATGTGTGAGGGATACCTTTAATGAAAAGATATAAAACAAGCAAATGTTATGCTCTTCTATCAAACGGAAAATACTTTATAAAATGCTTGTTATTATTTGCAAATTAAACACTACAGGAGATCCATTTCTTTATCTGATCATTTCCTTGTTCAAGCACAACTGCATAAAAGAAATTTTATCTGGTATTCTGCATTTTGACAAAACCAGATGAACATTCAACTTGCTTATCTTATAAATGTGCAAGGAATTATTTTTCAGTCTCTAAGAACTATTAATGTGTGCATTTATAGGGATGCAAACCAGGGGTGAAATCCAGCAGGTTCTGACAGGTTCTGGAGAACTGATAGCAAAAATTTTGAGTAGTTCAGAGAACTGGCAAATACTACTTCTGGCTGGCCCCAGAATGGGGTGGGAATGGAGATTTTTCAATAACCTTCCCCTGCCATGCCCACCAAGCCAAACCCAGAGAAGCGGAAGTTTAAAAAAATGGATTTCACCACTGATGCACACATGTGTGTCTGTGCATTTAGTTCTTTTCTTTCATATGTTTGTAATTTTAACTAGAAAAAAAAAACCCTTTACATCTTTAAAAATTGCATTTCATTCAGACTCTGTAGAATACACACAAGTAGAGGTTATTGTTGCTAGCTTTTGGAGAATGAGATGAACAAGGAGGGGATGTGAATTGCCAGTAAAGTTCATCCAAGCTTTGTCAAAAATTAAGCCTGTTCAGACTTGAATTTTTAGTATGTGTGAAAAAGCATTCTTTCTTGTGAGCTATTCTTAATATCAAGCTATAGACCTGACTGGAAAAGGTTACCTCTGTCACATATCTATTTTGTTTTCATTCTTTCCTGAAGAATGTTATAACAACTAAAAGAAGGTATAATCTTCTATAATTTTAGAGATCATATTACTTGCTAGAGAGCTTGGATTCCATCTTCTCTTATTCTTGCTGCTGAAAAATGAATAAAAGGCTTTGTGCATGGGAGTATAAGGCTTATATTTATTTTTCTGTCAAGAATTATACACCAAATGTTATTCAACATTTTTTATCCAAGAATTTAAAAAAACCCAATAGACAAAGTCCCTTAAAAATAAAATAAAATACAAACTTTTCAATTTTGTTTTCTATGACTTACATTAATCTTTAATTTTGACTCATGGAAGATCCTGTGATTTACATGAATTGAATGTCCTTTCAGACACATTGCATATAAAAATGCCTAAATCCATGTAAATTAGATTTGCTTTACTGTTAACACTGAAAGGCATATTTTTTCCTTTTTTATGTTTTAACTAAATTGTAGATGATAACTGTCTTTAAGCAATGGAATATGTTTTTTCTTTACTGGTTAGAGGACTTGAATACAGTAAGTAGTCCAGCATCTTAATCACTACAATGCAATCAATTAATGTTTCACCCTTTAAATATGATATCATACAAGTTTATTTAAAAAAATAAATTCTACCTTGGATTAATTCAGAACCACCAGTATGGATCTGACTTTGCATCAGGTTACCATCTCTAGAAGTCAATGAGTGAGAGTATTTTGCTTTTAGAGCTGAGAAACTTCAAAAGAGAGTTTTGAATGAAGTGTTCCATTCCATTGGTGTGCTCACTTCTAAAATAATCATGTGGTCTCCTTGTGATCCCTGATCACATGGAGTTAATGCTAGGAAAGAGGGCTGAGAGATGTTGAATTTTCCAACAGCACTGGGTGAGATTATTTTAGGTCACACACAAAAAACACACACACATACACATAGTTTTTAAAATTTTACAGGCTTATTAAATAGACATCCCTTAACCTGCTATTATTTTCACAGTAATGAGTCAAATACATGAGAATGGAAATATTCCTAAAATAATAAACCCTGAAATCTTTTGTCTGAAATTGGCACCTAAATTTCCACATGGAAATATCAGTTCAAGTTTTGTTTCACTATTTAAAAATGATGGCATTGTGACTCTATTTTGTTCCTCGTCACCATAGAATCAGCAGCTTTCAGCCATTAAGAGTTTCCTGCTGGAATTACAGTAGTATTTGACTATTCTCCATTTTTCATTAAGGCTTTTCTATGGATGTAAAGATTTGAGAATTTAACAAGCTAATTATAACACTTGACAAAAACACTGCCTCACTGATTCTATAGTCTCTCTGGTATAAAAGCCTACTTTTTCTAGAGCAGCAACACTAATTGTTTTTATTATCTTAATAATCTTAACATTTCCTTATCTAATAACTGTTAACTTAATGTGTCCCTATAAAGCAGATTTAAATTACTACATTCACTGTTGATTTCAAGTTTCCACGCACTGTATTAATTATCTAGAAATGTGTCTGAGATTTCCTGCAGCAGGTTTGCAGCCTCCTTAATATCTTCCTTGCAGACACTTTAAACACACTGTAGCAATTTTAAAATTCATCATCCCTATAATTTATACAAGCCTTGTAATTAATACTTATAAGCAATGTGCATAACAAAAAAAGAACAAACCGAAGAAGAAAAAACCCTTAGCTGCCATGACCATAACTTACAAACCTTTAATTTGAGAGTATAAACACAGCAATATTATGAAAAAGAAACACACTAATTGTTGTCTGGCTTCTACCTCATACTTCTTTCCTACAAAATACCTAGCTATTGCCCTTGGTCTGCTAAAGACTTTTGGAAATGGATGAAGGAAACCCAAGTATCTGGCAGGCTGGAAAACAGAAAACACAACTCAGCAATATGTCTATGAAGATTCAGTCATCCATATAGAATTGTCTGGAAGCTGAGTCATAACAACTGGACTTCTTTCTCAATGGGATTTACTTTTGAAGAGATAAAAGACTGTACTACTGGGTGAAAATAGTAGTCTATCATTTTCCTTTTAATGTTGCACTCTGGTGCAACCTTTTTGGATATTTGCTATTTTTTAGTGTTATGTAGTGTTATACCCAGGGATGAAATCTAAAAACTGTTGCTACCTGTTATGTGGGTGTGGCTATGTGAATGGGGTGTTTGTCAAAAGACAGAAACTCACTGCTGGAGCAGGGGGTTAGACTAGATGACCTCCAGGTACCTTCCAGCCCTGGATTGCTCTGCTCTTTTATCCTCTAAAGCTGTGTCTAGTAGTGCCAGGTTTGTGGTTCTTCTTCCTTTCCTTTTTCCCCTTCCTCTCTTCCTCACTGTTTTTTTGTCTTTCTTCAGTACTTACCGTTCTCAGCCTTGCATTATACAGATGTTTTAACTGTAAAAACGCATTCAAAGATTTGGGGAAAGGCTGCCTTGTATCTTAAGATGTTGTCATTTTTTCATTGGGATTTTCTTCTTCAAATACTTCAGATACATGATGAATATTCAAAGAAGAGGCTAATGAATAGCTTCTGAACAATAGGAGACATGGATATAGCAGTCATAAGATATTTAGGAAAATGACAGAGGTGGATAATCACTTTAGTGAAAATGGCAAATGAATTATTTCATGCTGTTCAGGACAAGGCAATGGTAAAAACCACATTGATAAACAAGGTAAAGTGATTGATGAGCCAACTGCAGATGGTGGCGCCCATCAAGTTGGATAGCATGTATAAACTATAATTGAAAGAAGCCAAGGAGCTTTTTAGAGTACCGGTGGTATTTATGATGCAGCTAGATTAAAACCTTCAATACATATAGTTGCTTTTTTTGTCATGCAGAAAAATAAAATAAAAATAAAAGCTACATGGACAACTTTACAGTTACAACAGAGAGCCAAAGAAACATGATTAGAAAAAGTTTAGCACATTGAAAGATGGAATGAATCAAGTCCACATTAACATTTTAGGCATAAGGAAATTGAAGCAGATTGTAATTAGACATTTTCAGTCAAATCAAACTGTTTGATCCTTGGAATCAACCATAAAAAAACAGCATTGTTTTTATAGACAGGAAGGATAAAACAAAGAGAGTACCTGAGTACAATATGATTGCCAAACATCATTTAGACTCCATAGACAGCTCTTTTATACGGCAGTTATCCAGGCTTGTGCTACAATCACTGGTGCAGAAGAAGAGGAGCTGTCATATTTTATGCTCAAATTAAATCTGAAATAAAGAGAACATGAAAACAGGATACGCTCCTTGTGTTTGGACAACAAGAAGCAAACTAGAAAATATTAATGAAGAAAATGAAGTTGAACTTTATGGTTTGGGAAACAGAAATTAAACAGAAGAACAATTTATCAGTTTCTCTTAATCCAATTGGATTTCACTGTTAATTGAGTCTTCATACTAAAACAACACTTCTATGGACAGGGACTACTAGACAGTGCACAAAAGTCATATTGAGATTATTACTACATAAATATGCCATAGGCTGATTCTGAAACGGATCAAAAATTACCCAAGAGCAAATTCCAAGTCGAGCTAAAGAAAGGTAATCAATTCTCACAATATGATCTTAAGTGTATGTACACAGTTTTCTAGAAGAACATCAAGAATTGCTATGGAAGAAATCATAGAAGAATGAATATGCAAAACGACTGCCAAAGCCCAAAATACAAAATAAAATTAACTGGATATCAGAACTGATGTTGAAATCATCAGGAAGAGAAGAAAAGCAAAAAACAAGAAGGTCAATGAAAAGAAACTTAAGAAAGAATTCCAGAGAGATGTTAAGGAATAATGTTATGGCATCTGAAGTGACACTGAAGATGAAGGCAAAGAAAGAAAAATAAGGAAGTTTTCCAAAGAACTGAATTCAAAAGGAGGTTCAAAATGGAATGGAATGTTAAAGAAACAAAACAAAATGGAATGTTAAGGAATGGAGAGATGATTATGGACAAAATGTTAAAGAATGACTAGATGTATCAATGGAATATCTATATAAATGTTGCAGTAATATAAAAATAAGTAAGGTTCTAACCAAATACCAGCTGCCCTGGTAGAACAATATGAAGGCCAACAGATTGAAAGAAGTCAGTGTGCATAACAATATCAATGAAAAGAGTGTGAAAACTATTGTACAATGCTAGCAAAATAATGCATAAGCTTATCCAACACAAATCAGAAAAAGAAGATTCCAGATATTCAAAAGGGCTTTAGAAAAAATTGAGGAACAAGGTACAATATAATTGATGCCTTCAGGATAATTGAGAAAGTCAAAGACTACCAAAACCCAGTTTCACTGATTACAAATATGTCCTTAGAGAAATGGGAACATCTTACTGCACTCACATGAAACCTATACAAGTCAGGAAAACACAGCAGAACAAGGTGAAATTTAGTGATTCAAGATTAGAAGGGTTCATATTAATTTGTTCAACTCATATGCTAATTGCAAAAACTAAATTGGAAGACGATAAGCACGATTTTCAAACTAGATGAAGAAGCATCAGTAACCTGTACTATGCTGTTGATACTACTGCAGTCAGATAGGTGAACATGCCAATGATCTTAAGCTCCAATACTTCTGACTGAAATCCTTTTCCAATGGACATATCCTTATTCTTCTTTATCTTCAATTAATGTCCTTAGGATGGGCATTGTTACCTTTGCCTCGTTTTAAAATCCGGCTTAAAGTATTTCTACATTTTGGTTTTAGAAACTGATATTCAATAATTTAGGATTAATTTCACTATACAAAACTTACTTTGTTTATGCATCAGTTATAGAGTGGAGAAAATTGATTAGTTGCTCACAGATTTCACATACAAAATATACCAATGAAATTATGCTTGCATTTCAGATCTATTTTGAGGTCTACCATAGTGAATCTGCAAACTGGATATGCAAAGTTGAATTTTCAGGGGGAGTTTACTGGGATGAAATTCAAATATGATAAAATGATTAAAGATTTGACCCCAACAATGAACCCATATGCAATTACAAACATCATAAAATCTGAAAGTCATACAGTAATTGCAATATGAAAAAAATAATGTGCTAAAGGTGGAGAAAAAGTAATCATACAGAATGTGCTCTGCTAATCTAATTTTTCCAAGTGACTTTATACACCTGCCTCTCAAAGTTTACATGTTTTTTATAGTAATATTTGCTACTTATCAGAATTGCAGTGCACCACTAAAATGAAGACTTTTGGTTGCAACTTCAACTGCTTTGCTACCAGATGTAAACTTAGGTCTGAGCAAGCCAGGTTGTTTCCTGGCTTTCTATTTTAAAAGCATTTTAACTCAGAAATAAACTGTATTCTGTTTGCTATACATGTTCATAGATAAATTGTCACCTGTTAAGATATTGGTTTTTTAAAAAAACTTTTCACAGTTTTCTGCTTTTATACAAATAAAATGCCATTCATTTTCACTGCTTCTAAATTTCACTTAGCTGGCATCTAGAACAATTTCGCCAACCCTCTGGAATGAATTGCCTCCAGTGCTGCGGATGCTTCCCGACTTAAGATCATTTCAGCGGGAGCTGAAGACCTGGCTCTTCCGACAAGCCGGCCTAGGGTGACCATGAGGGGATTT
>JANHFP010000248.1:217692-228579 GCA_032468135.1 Calamaria suluensis | reverse complement strand
GTCCGAGGCGTGCTGGGAGAGTCCCAGGGGGGGCCCCTCCAGGTTCCTGGATCTGGCTGGGCCCGGAGGGGGGGCCCTGGAGGGGCCGCTGTTTCCGCTGGTGGGGCCATTGGAGGCTGCCTCTGGGGCCTTCCCGGGCCGGTGCTCTGGCTGCGGAGAGAAGGGAAAGCCATCCTGAGTGGGAGCCTGGAAAGCGGGGCCCCCCCTGGGCGGTGGGGGTGGGGAGGGCCCCTCTTCATCCCGGCAGACTCAACGGGGCCCCACCAGCACCGGAAGAAGCGGAAGGCCCTCCCCACCCAGGAGGAGCCCAGGAGGAGCCCCCCTCGGAGGGAAGGGCTCCCAGCTGCTTCCCTCGGTCCTGCTCACTTGCAGAGGGCCAGGGCCGTGCTTGGGCAGGCTGGCCAGCAGGGGGCTCCACCCGCGGCAACTTTATGACTTGTGGACTTCATACCCCGAGAATTCTGGGGACTGAAGTCCACACGTCTCATCACGGCCGTCTGGGCCTCCCCTTCCGATGGCCATCAAGAGCTTTGGGAGCAGCCCAGCCCCCCTCCCCCCTCCCCAGCCTTGTCTTTCCCTTGGAGCCTCCTAGAAAGCCTGCTTGTGAAACGTCCTTTTCACCGCAGACACCAAGCGGTGGCCCTGGGGGAGTCCCCCGAGCTAGGCGGAGGGTGGGGCCTTCCAGAGGACGGGCCAGAGCAAGGGCTGGATTGGGCCCCTGCGCTCCCCTCCCTCCCCTCCCTGCAGGAGGCCCCCTTCCTGGGGCAGCCAGGTCCGTGTGCGAGAGGCTCCCTGGGGTACCAGCGGGAAATTTAATTTAATTTAATTAATTTAATTAATTTTAATTTAATTTAATTTATTAGATTTCTATACCGCCCCTCTCCTCGCGGACTGGGGGCGGTGTACAGCCATGATCAAACATAAAATGTATAATCCAAAAAAGTTAAAATAACATATTAAATCCTTCAATGGCTCTAAAAATCACCTATAAAATACTTTAAAATTAACCTAGAATCCCCATTTAAAACTCAAATGGCTTTGAGTTATATTCATTTCTTAACCTTTAAACTTAATTCCATCAATGCTGTCCCTTCCCTCCCTCCATCCCGAGGAGAGTCCGGCTTCATCCCTTCTCCCAGCTATATCTACAATCGTCCTTCAGAAGGTTTTCATTTTCTCTCAAAGAGGCCTCAGCCTCTTCAATTATATTGAATCTTATTCTTCCTCCCTCCCAGAAATTCACAAATCCATCTGGCGACATCCATTTAAACACAATCCCTTTCAGATGCAAATTTTTTATTAAAAGAAAATATTTTGGTTTATTATTACACATCTTACTTGGGAATTGCCTAAAAATGTTTATCTCCTTGTCTCTGAATTTCTGCACCCCCGTCCCCTGAACCCCGAGACCCTTATCTTTTGTTTCTAAAATTGTGTTTTTCAAATCTCTTCCACCCCCTGCACACCCTTCCCCTCCCTCTCCAAGTCGCCCACCCTTTTCTTATTATCATCTGCTGTCTGCCAAATTTTTTTTAAAACAGATCTAGTTAAAACAATTTTTTTCTTAATATCTTTCCTCAGATTTGCAATTTCTTGTTTTAATTCATTTTTAAGTTCTTTTTGTCCATATATAAGCATTTGGAACATTTGGACAATTTTCTTTACATCCATCACACCCGCACTGGCTTCTTGTTGTACTGAAAAAATAATAATTATTTTGTTTAATCACTGAACCAGCAGATGTGATTGTGGAATTCTTGGCAGTCCAATCTTCTTATTTTCTCAGCACCAATATTATAGAGCAGTCAGCAGTAAAATTTCCAGGGAAAGTCAAGGTGTAGAGGAATAAAGCAGATCCTTAAATCATTAAATCTGGCCTCGAAGCCCTGCAAACTAGGACACTCCTCCAAAGACAAAGACAAAAAATACTGCGCCATTGTTGATAAAGAAGCAGGAAAAGGACATTTCCACCATTTTCCCCTCTAAGGCAAGGTAGGGTACAAACAGCTTTGTTCTTCCATCTTAACATAAGCCTTCATCAAAGTCTTAATCCATATTATTCAGAGTAAAAGCAATAATACTCAATAAATCCAGTCTTTCACATCTCCAACCATGCCGAAGAAAAAAGCCTCATTTCAAACTGCATTCCAAAGCAAAGGGGGGGAATCCTCCTCCCCCTCTCCTTCCGTCTTCGCAATTCAAATTAATCAGTCACTTAAAGCTCTCCAAATTGGCAACCAGCTGCCCAGCAAAGTTTTTCCATATCACCTCTCAATCTTTCACCTCTCTCATCTCTCGCTCTGCATATTCAAGAAAAACGCTCTTCACCCCTGCCACTGCGATGCCATGATTCGCGTCTGGCGTCTCCACGTCCCTCGGAGCCTAGGTCAAACTGGGACTGGCCCCCCGCGAGCAACCTCACCTTGGGGGAACCCAGAAGCCGCCCTTTCAGCAGATGGGCTCTAGAAGCCCATCTGTGCCCCCTTGGGTGGTCCCAAAGCGACAGGCCGAGAGCAGCGAAGTTTGCTGCTCCCAATCGTGATGGGGATGGAAGCAGAAGTCCTTTTATCTTCATTTTTGTTAACCATTGTGCCCATGTAGTTCTGCTTCATTATTAGCTACTCAAGAAATTGATCTGATTATTTTTGTTATGAACCAGATAGGTAGATCACTTGGACAAAGACATTGATTTATTTCTATACTTTATTCTGTGTTATCTAATTCAAAAAGGCAAGGAATACCCATTTTCTTGGTGTGTTTAACAGGAGATGATGGTAGAACATGTTCATTGAATTTATACATACTTTTGCCAAAATTGCTGGAAGATCAACTCCACCATATTCAGTAAATAATCTTTTAATTCCTTATGATCAATCATTCATTTTCAGAAGACTTTCTCAGTTTCTAAAATTGAAATTTGGCACTGGAGCTTGCCAAATGTCTCCAGTTATTTAAAGGAATAAACTGAAAAGGTCAATGAAATTTGTCATTTTTATTCCTGCATAAAATTCTACCTTACCTATGTTTGTCATTTCATTATATTGAATAATGCATTGATTACAAGTATTTATGTTCCTCCTAAACTAGATTATGAAAAAGCAAATATCAATTTCCCCAGAATAAATCCCCTCCCTTAATGATCCTGATCAGTTTTCCATGTTCCCAGGCTCTGATATTCCATCCTATTAGGTACTTTTGATTATGGTGAGATTTTAGAATAAAAGTGAGCTATCAGTTACTAAAAATCACTTCATGTCAGTCATTTAATACTGCCAATACTTTATGTTGTTTGTCAAATATGTGCTATTACTGTATTTCAACTGTCAAATATTGAATGTGAAAAACACGTACTGATAATTGTGATTTTTAAAAAAAATGTTCAATAAAGAATTTCCTATCATAATTTTCTATAAAGCTATTTTAACCTAGGAAACAGTTTGTAATTTTAAAACAAATAATTTGTTAGTCAACTCTCTGGGGAGCTATGGCAGTCTGAATAACAAATTAGGGAGAGCTGTATAACTCTGTGTGTTCATATGAGAGAGAGAAAGAGTAAGAAAAACAACACTGTTACTCGATAGCCATTTACCTGGTAATAAGTCCCACTGACCCCATGGGGTTATCTGCTGAGTAGACACTGTAGGAGTGTAATTCAATCAGTTTATAAGGATTGTATTTGTAAAAGCTATCACTGTCATATATTACAAAAAATATGTTGTTTTGCACGCAGTTAAAAGAGTATCTCTAACAGTGTTATATTAATTTCATAATGTAGTTATTAGTTCATGTCCTGCAAATTTTTAGTTTCGGATATTGAATCTGTTATTTTTGAAGGGCTTACTAAGAAAATTAGCCAAAGATGGGATTTTAGAGCATCTAAATATGATCCAGGCTCTAACTGAAAGCCTGACATGCTAAATTACTTTGCATATCTAATGCATGATCTTCATAATGGGTCATGGTTGTATTGCAACTTAAAATAGTCCATTGACTTATGTTAGTCCAGCACCTAACTTATTAGTGCTAATTTATTATCAGTGATAAAGAGGTTAACTGCACTGTTATTTCCTTTACTGCTGGCCTTTACTGCACATCAGAAATGCAATGCACTCAGCAGTTATAGTTTAGCAATAAATAACTTTTAAAGAAAAACAGCAGCCACTGTGATGCAGAGCACAAAAAATTGCTACAGCTCATTGGCTTCAGGGAAATTATAAGAAAGGATTGGTTGATATAGTTTGTTCACTTTTTATCTCTGATAGTAATAGTAGTTTGTGAACATTGATTATATTATTTAGTAATTTTACTATTGTGAAAAGAAAAATATGTCCATTGGAAAGTTGCTGGTAATAAGGCTTGGGGTGGGCTTGTAGGCCTCATTGAACTAAAGTTTTAAACTAACATAATTGCAAAATGTACTAGACATATTTCTAATATGCTCACTTATGTGCTTATTTTCTGCAAAGTACGTGGTTTTGAGATATATTTGGAATCAGAACATTGAAACTGTGAGAAATTGGACACTGAAAGTAGACAATGGATAGAAGTTTGAGATATACACAAGTGTTTGCAGACAATGTAAGAAAGAAGAAGGTAGTGAAACTATGGAATGCATATGTCAGCAAAAAAGAAGGTATAAGAAATGTGAATTGAGATGGGAATGGTGTCCTTTGCCTGATAGCAGTCCTTGTAGGACCTGCTATGAGACATTGGAACCCTTTGCAATGGTTTAATAATGTAAATTTTGTTGTGGAATTGCATTGCTATGTTGGCTCTGAATCTTAAAGTAAGATTTATTGCTTGTGGTTTCTCTTTGGTTTTTTTGGTTTTTGAGTAATGTTTTTTTTAAAAAAATATCTTTATTAAATTTTAAATATTTAAAAACAAAATATTAACACAATAACATATAATACAACAAAAAACACATACATACATGAATTGTAATCTATAATCACTATTCCTATACCCTATTTTTAAAATGTGACTAAGATATTAATCAAATTCCTATACCCTATAGAATTATAGCTGAAAAATTACACGGTTTAACTATTATTGTCAATAATACACATTTCTATATCCTTTACTACTGTAAATTCATATCTATACTAATCAAAACGTCTTTTCTCATTTCCCACCTCCTATGGTTATTTTCTGTTCCATCCATTTATATCAATTTGCCCATATTTTATAGTAATCAGACTCCACTTTATCTTTCATTTTTAAAGACAATCCATTTGCTTCTGCGCAATGGTAAACTTTTTGATAAATCATTAATTCTGATGGTACCTCTGAAAGTTTCCAGTCAATCGTACTGCGGTTAAAATATGTATTATTAGATAGAATGTACCTTTGTCCAATTTGCCTTCAGGAATACCCAGTAAAAATAATTCTGGCGTCTTTTTGAGGTCAAATCCAGATATTTGAACCAGCCAACTATGAATCTTACTTACTCCACAAGTTTCGAATTTTGGGGCAAGTCCACCACATGTGGAAGAAAGTACCCTGCTCGAAACCACATCTCCAGCAGTTAGGTTTGATGTTTTTATATATTCTAAAAGTCCGCCAGTCTTAAAGCGGCCAGGTTTGAAGGCCTCTGACTTAGGTCTAACGTGCTGGGCAAAGTTAGCCATGATGTGAAAACCAGGAAAACATTTTTTTCAGCTTGTAAAACGCTCTGCTACAGATTACCCATCTCATTACTGGCGAGACCGATGCCAACTTCTCAATTATTTTCAGCAGCTTATTGATTTTTGTCTTTTATTTGTTCCTTTTTTGCACTGCCCCCCCCCTCTGTCTCGTCCATCCAACCAATTTTTTTTTAAAAAAGCAAGACAGTTTTTTAAAAAATCAAGTAATCACATAGGTTTTTCTAGGTTTACAGTGTACATGTATACTGTATGTAGATGATTTAGATTACTTTACTGCCACTGTACCTCGTACAATGAAATTAAATGCCATCTTCAGTGTACATTATAATTATAAAAATAAAACACGAAGACGCATCCTTCACATTCTATACAATTGAATTGAAAACCTCTGATACTGCATTAATGTGCGGTGGGTCAGCGGCTAAGACAGCTGAGCTTGTCGATCGGAAGGTCGGCAGTTCAGTGGTTTGAATTCCCTAATGGGGTGAGCTCCCGTGACTTGTCCCAGCTTCTGCCAACCTAGCAGTTCGAAAGCACGTAAGAATGCAAGTAGAAAAAAACCCCTTTGGTGGGAAGGTAACAGCGTTCCGTGCGCCTTTGGCGTTGAGTCACGCTGGCCACATGACCACGGAGACGACTTCGGACAGCGCTGGCTCTTCGGCTTTGAAACGGAGATGAGCACCGGCCTCTAGAGTCGGAAACGACTAGCACATATGTGTGAGGGAAACCTTTACCTTTATACAGTAGGTACTTTAAAAAAAAAAAAAAAAGGTAAGAAAGTGACTTACAAGTTGTTCAGACTTCACGCCAAATAACTGGATGGTCTTTGCCACGTTTTTTGATACCGCAAAGCTGAGGTTTACATCCACAGCTGCCACGTTCAGCTCACTAGGAAAAATAAAATAAAGTGACAGTAGCAACAAGATTAAGAAATGAATATATATATATTCATTCATATATTCAAACATGGGAGGGAGCAACTTGCTTCCTTTTGCCTTTCAGCTCATCGCCAGAGACGATCCAGGCAGTACTTTGTAAGACAACATTGTTGCGTTAAATTTGTTTTTATGGTGTTTTTGCTGACATTGAAAATAAAATAAAGGGAGACTAGTATAGAGCTATTTCAAGGTTTTTAGCTCTCATCAGCTAGCCATACCCGTCTGGGATTGTTGCTCCCTCCCGTATTTGGGTAACCAGGTGCCTTCACAAAAAACACATAACCCCTCGCCTGGTGCTGCTGATGAAAGGAGGAGAACTTGTGGCCTAGAGGTTAATACAACTGCTTATGATGCAATCATAAGAAGGGTATGGCTAGCTGATGAGAGCTAAAAACCTTGAAATAGATCTATACTAGTCTCCCTTTATTTTCAATATCAGCAAAAACACAATAAAAACAAATTTAACGCAACAATGTTGTCGTATAAGGGTCTTGGTGTATTCGGGTCTTTTCCCGTGTAAGATTGAGAGTATCTTGGCGATGTCTCAATGAGGTCCGAAAACAAAGCTTTGCTCGCACAAGCACGAAGCCGAAAAAACCAGCCTGAAGATGACGAGTGGGACCTTGTCGAAACATCGCCAAGATACTCTCAATCTTATATATATAAAGGGCAAGGAAATATTAAATGAGGAAGATGCAAGAGTTGAAAGGTAGTAACAAACAAGTGAAAATGAAACTGACGTAGAATGCAGGACCGAGACCAGGTACGTTGTTATTTTTTATGTGTACAAATCAATATTGGAAGCATATGTGTACATAGTAAATTGAAGCAAGGAAGAAAAAATGAACATATAAGAAATGATTACTGATGCGCAAATGTTGTAAAGAATTTTTATTTTTAACTATTTAATAAAAATTGTATAAGGTAAAGATTCCCCTCGCACATATGTGCTAGTCGTTCTGGACTCTAGGGGGCGGTGCTTATCTCCGTTTCAAAGCCAAAGAGCCAGCACTGTCCAAAGACATCTCCGTGGTCATGTGACCGGCATGTCTCAACGCCAAAGGCGCACGCAACGCTGTTCCCTTCCCACCAAAAGTGATCCCTGTTTCTCTACTTGCACTTTACGTGCTTCCGAAACTGCTAGTTTGGCAGAAGCTGGGACAAGTCACAGGAGCTCACCCCGTTACGTGGCGCTATGGATTCGAACCGCTGAACTGCCAACCTTTCAATCGACAAGCTCATTGTGTTAGCCGCTGAGCCACCGCGTCCCCAAAAGAAACGATTACTGATGCGGAAATGTTGTAAAGAAGAAAATTGTATATATATTTTTTTTGAAAAAAAAACACTGTTTAATAAAAATTACACACACATACACATAAAAGAAATGAATAATGCAAAGAACTCTCCGTTCCAAAATGGCGATTAGGAAGGAAGAAGGGCAAAAAATAAAATAAAGTCGCATCATACTTTAGGCACTGAAATTTAAGACCAGCGCTCACCTTGCAATGATTTTAATGATGCTGTCCAGTTCATCGGCGGATGGCGGATTGCGACCTCCGGGTGGGAAGACCAGGTTGATGGGATCAAAGAGCCGCGACAGCGATTTCGATAGATAGGCAGCTTCGTAAGGCTGCAGGGAATTCTTTAGTGCTTTTTCCGGGCTACCATGAGGGAAAAGCAATGAACAAATGCGAAGGTATTTATTTGGGTTTTGCCAAACCGGGCCTTAACCTGTACAAAACCCACATTAAAGACTTTTGCAGAGAATAGTGGCAACGGCACTTAGAGGTATAGACCGCTTCACGGTGCTTTACATTTCTCTCGGTTGAAGGATTATTGTAGATTGGGAAATAGGGTAGGAGAAGGACAGACAGAGACTGGGGGTGGAATCAAGAGAGGAATCGGCCTAGAACAGGGATGTTCGGTTCTATTCCATTATTTTCAATTCCGTTCTGTTCCATCTATTCTGTTCTGTTCTGCTCTACTCCACTCTAATTTCTATTCTATTCTGTTCTGTTCCATTCCATTCTTTTCAATCCTGTTCTGTTCAATCTATTATGTTCTGTTCTACTCTACTCTATTCTAATTCCTATTCTATTCCATTCTGTTCCATTATTTTCAATTCCATCTATTCTGTTCTATTCTGTTCCATTCTGTACTATTCCATTCTTTTCAATTCTGTTCTGTTCAATCTATTATGTTCTGTTCTACTCTATTCTAATTCCTATTCTATTCCATTCTGTTCCATTCCACTCTTTTCCATTATTTTCAATTCCGTTCTGTTCCATCTATTCTGTTCTGTTCCATTCCATTCCATTCTATTCCATTATTTTCAATTCTGTTCTGTTCAATCTATTCTGTTCTGTTCTACTCTATTCTAATTCCTATTCTATTCCATTCTGTTCCATTATTTTCAATTCCATTCTGTTCCATCTATTCTGTTCTGTTCTGTTCTGTACTATTCCATTATTTTCAATTCTGTACTGTTCCATCTATTCTGGCCGTGGCTTGGTGGGCGTGGCGTGGCTTGGCATGGTGGGCGTGGAAGGGGAAGGATACTACAAAATCCCCATTTCCTCCCGATCAGCTGGGACTCGGGAGGCAGAGAATAGATGGGGGCCGGGCCTGTCAGAATTTTTACCTCAGGTTCTCCGAACTACTCAAAATTTCCCCTACCGGTTCGCCAGAACTGGTCAGCGAACCTGCTGAAAACCCACCCTCTGGCCTAGAATCTCTAAGTAGCCACAAAGGTTCTAAATCCAACAGAACAACAACAGAGAATTGGAGGTACACAGGAATTCTGTGTAAAAGAAAAAAAAAAAGGCTCACAAACCACACCCTAAACTTGCCAATTTGACCAAGTGAATGGCAGAAGCTTCACTGCCTTTGCCAACAGCGAACCCAATTTCTATTCATAAACATCACTTCCGTGCAACGGAAAAACCAACGACCTAATTCGTCACCAGGAACCTGACACATTCCGCTCTCTACGGACGGACGGAAGCGCTCGCTCGTACTCGTAATCTTGTTTCTTCTGCATGAAGAGGTCCTGCGTGTCGTCATCTAGCGGAAGAAGTTCAGAGAACGGCTCGGCGGTGCCGTTCGCCATCCCGTTTCTCTGAATGTTCTCGCTGTATTGCTGAAGGCGCTTCCAGAAATCGTTGTACAGCCGCAGCAATTTAGGGTATTCGCCTTCAAAAGCCTGCTTCAAAAACATGGAAGCTGGAAAACAAAAACAAAAGAGACCGTACAGATGTTACTTACTTACTTACTTACTTATTTATTTATTGAATTTCTATACCGCCCCTCTCCTTGCGGACTCGGGGCGGTGTACAGCCAATAACCTTAAAAACATAAATATACAAATAGACTATTAAAATAGGATGAAACTAAATTGTTATGGCTCACTAAAATTTAAAATTTTTAAATTTAAAATTCCATATAAAACTCCCAATGCTAAAAAATCTCAGGTTTAATCCTTGGCAATCTCTTGATGGATCTGAGTTTTAATTCTGGAGAGCTCCTAGAGCAGGGGTCGGCAACCTGTGGCTCTTTTGCCCCTCTGCTGCAGCTAATATATGCCATAACCTGCCAATGTGCGACTCAAAGATAAGCAAGACACAGAATATTTTATAGTTTGGGAGAAGTGGTATAGGTGGTTACAATCAAAAAAGATAGTATAAGGTGAAGATATGTAAGATGAAATTAACTAATAACTAGATGAATAGTAAGATATTATAGTTGTTAAAACACAATGAAATATTAAGCCAATATTAATTTTAAAATGTCGAAGCTAATGTATTTGTTATGTACGTTCAATGCTTTTGTGTGTTTGTTGTTTTATGTTTTATGTCTTATGTTTGGACAATATTAGAAATCATGATTACAAATATACATATATCACAAACATAAGGTTTTTTAAATTGTAAAAATAATAAAGATTATTATTAAAAAGAACAAAAACAATCAAGGTTTCTCCATGCGCAGCCTCTCCCTTGGTTTGGCCTCAAATCAGTGCCATCACCAGCTTGGGATGTCAGGTTCACATTTACCAAGAGGAGAGAAGCATGGTTAGAAAGAGTCGGCGGAGAATTATTCTTATGACAGATTACACGGTTTGTGTGTAAATGTCACATACATACATACATATTATTTATTTATTTATTTACCCATTTAATTAGGCCTTGTATCCCTTGATGACAGATCTTGAATCGAGAGAGGAGGTACAAGGCAGGGAGGGGTTTTGAGTTTAAGTTTAAATTCAGGGTTTTTAAGTTAGAAATTATTTTGATTTTAAAATA
>JANHFP010000248.1:163758-177853 GCA_032468135.1 Calamaria suluensis | reverse complement strand
TGCGGACTCGGGGCGGTGTACAGCCATAATCCCATAAAATATACAATTCTATAAAAGTTAAAATCACATATTAAACTGGGATAATGGCCCAAAGCCAATTAAGGTACAGTCTATATTTATCACAAAGCATGATACAATTGACAAAGAAACTCAGGTCAGTATCTAATTTTAATCACAAACTCAAGGATTAAGCTGTATGTTAAAATGATGTGGGAAGTAAAATACAATGGTATTTCCTGTGCCTGCCACACAAGCAGATTAGAAGAAAACCATTGAAACACTATAAGAACTGAGGGTGAGGTCCTGGCTTAGCTTTTATCCCAAGAAAGTGATGGAAAATGTGATTAAACAAGATTTACTGTATTTAAAGGAATTGGAAAAAATACCTGAAATTTTGCCTTACCAACCTTTAACATTACTTGCAATTTAAGAACATACGAACATAAGACTTTAACTGGAGCAGGTCAAGGTCATATCTAGTCCAGTAATCTGTCAAGCAAATCAGACATTGAATGCTGCATGAAGGGGAGAATTCTCTTCCACTGCTGGTCTTTAACAGTCTGGTTTTTTTTTATCTGCAGTAGTCGAGACAAAGAGCTCACCCCATTTTTTTTCTATGCTTTAAGAATGTGTTGAGTCGCTTTCAAAGTAATCTAAATTTGTTACCGTTTTATCTGCTATTACAACTTTGACTATTTGTTGCATTGGCCCTGGTTTCCTCCACATTTTCCTTTAGTTGATAAATGAGAAGAGAAAACCTGCTCTCTATATTTCCAAGCTATATATGATTTTATAAATGTATGTTAAGTATGATTTTATAAATCTATAAAAATTAGAGAGCCAGTTTGATCTGATGCTTAAGGCACCAAGCTAGAAACCAGGTCACTGTGAGTTCTAGTCTCTCATGAAAGCCAACTCGGTGATTTTGGGCCAATCACTGTCTCTCAGCATAGCCAGGCCCATTCCACAGATATGGCTGCAGAGGAGAAAGGACTATTAGGTTTGATGACTAGCTTGAACTCTGTATATATATATATTTTCAAAAAAGGATATAAATTAGAAAAATCCTTCCAGAACATTTTTGGAACATAGAAAACGTGTCACATTTTGCTCTTACATAGTGTTATTTTAATTACTATAACTAATCACCATACCAGTTTCTCTAGCCTATAAGTATTCTGTGTATACTGCCTCTGTCCTTCTCGCTCCTCTTTTGGTAAATGGGCAGACATTTACATAAAGCATAGAATTAAAGCAATTAAATTAAATTAAACCAATCCCTTTTATTTTTAGAAAATGTTCACAGGGTCTTTGTGGATCTAGAATAATCCTTTGAAGTAAGCTCTGCTTTACTGAATTTTTCATGATATTCTTTTTTTTGTTTCCTGGGAACATCCATATATCTATGGCTGAAAGCAAGACATTAAACTGTCATATGCTCTTCTTTTGCTTAATTCACTTAAAATACATGTTCTTGTGCCTGGGATATATGTGTCTACGTGGCATTTCATTTTTAGTATCACCTGCACCAACCCCTGGAATTGAAAACATTCAATGTCTGGTGATTGGAACACCTTCTTGCACTTTAGTGTTGGCAGCTGCTCATCAAAATGATGAGAAAGACACAAGCACATGAACGGATTTCTTGCACTCATGGTATTTGATATGTTGGATGGTATCCAAGTTGTAGCTTTCTTTTTCAGTTATTATGATAATAAAAAAAAATACTTTTTATCCTTTCAACCCATATGGTTAGTTTGGCTTGTATCGGTGCCATTAAAAAAGAACAACAACTATAACAATTTGAAATTAATTGTGGTTATGTGATGCAAATTATATATATTTTTTGCTGTTCCATTGGAAGGGAAAACACTTCACTATATTTGCATCGTTGAATTGCAAGGAAAGCTTTTCAATCATTTCCTCCTGACCTTCTGTTTGAACACAGCTCTCTAGAAATCTGTCTTGGCTCAAAACCTTACTGCCCTTGTTAGTGGGAAATTACAGGGCTGGACAGCATTAAAATACTCAGAAGGCAGATTGCAATTTTCTCTCCCCTCCCCAGTCTTTTTAATGAACTGCATGTTCATTATAGGGGAAGTCTGAAAATTAAACAGCACAAACTAGATTTTTCTAACAATCTCTGTACTTGGGAAAACAGATGGGTAACTGCTGGCATTTAAAAGCAAAACATCTAACAAAATTATACTTCTTCATGATAAACCTTGCACCACCTTTTATCCTAATGCGTATAAGCTTCAAGGATGTTCATGATCACCAGGATACTGCTGTATACGCTGTGATTTTTGCCTCATTAGACTTTTTATGCAGTCAACAAAAACTCATGAGGCCACTAAAGTAAGTATTGTTCCACCAGTTATAAACATACTCATGTTCATGAAAATGTCACTGATCTCCATAAATAAGCAAACAGCACATGAGAACACAAGTTCATGCTTTTCTTTGCTTATTTATTTACTATAGTTTGAATGCTCCTCAGCGCCAAATGGTTCTGGGCCACTTACAATAAAATCTTTAAAATAGAATAATAATCAAAATAATATAAATCACTTCTTAATCATAAAAGATGATAAAACAATACAAATTAACAACACCTATTTAACAGAAGCAGGTCATTTTCATTGTCTCTCAATGCTTTCATTAAACCTGTATTTTCTTCAAGATCACAATAAGGAGGGATATTATATAAATATTGATCAGGAAATGAGATTCACAGGTGTCTTTTCAATGCATGTCTTTAGATAATATTACACATTTTGCAAGTATACAACTAATATCTTTATTGAGTTGGAAGACATATACAATAGATAGACAGACAGACAGAGATGACAGACAGATTTTGACTTACCCTAGTTGTATAGGCTGCTTCAGGATCATCTTCTAGAACCCGGGACATACCAAAATCAGAAACTTTACAGACCAAGTTGCTGTTAACTAGTATGTTTCGAGCAGCTAGATCTCGATGAACATAGCTCATGTCAGACAAATACTTCATTCCAGAACCAATTCCTCGGAGCATTCCTACCAATTGGATTACAGTAAATCTGCCATCATTCTTCTAAAGGGAAAGAATGAGGAAGATAAATAAAAAAGAACATATTTGTGAACAATTATAAGTTCTCTTTCCAACTTTTTGGATTGTCCCTGAACCCACCATTAGAATTATATTTTAAAAGTGAATATAGACAGATTTTTATGAGAAGTTGTACTAATATCAGTACTGACTCAAGTAAATTCCAGCAGGCTTTAGATAACAAATTGGTTCTCCCTGATCCTTTCCCTAAGTTACTTTGTTGATAATTCACTTAAAAAGCAATGTAATAAGGATGAACAATTTACAAAAATCCAGAAGCAAGTATTCAAACTTTACTGGTGAGAAAAGTAATATATTCTACACTTGAGGATTGTATTCCTCCTTGGGACCAAGACCTCCTGTTGCTCAATTATCAATGGGTGATGCATCTTTTAAAAACTCTCATACTGTACTACATTACTTTCTTTCTTGCCATTGAGCCCTATAATTAACTGGCAAAATATAATCCTGTGCTTTTTGCACTAGCTTCCCGGGATATGTGGAATGTTCCCATTTTAATTAACCAACAACAACGTGAGACTTTTAATAAGCATTTTAATCAAACCTGCTTCTGAGTAAACATGGATTATTTAGAGCTTATTTTACGGTTCACTTACCCTCCTAGCAAAAGAAATAGGGAAAAATGCCCTAGTAAGCATCTCCAAACATAATTCTATTTCATCTTGAAAGCCCAATAGATAAACAAAGATATTAAAGTGTTTCTCTCTTTAGATTTTATTACATGCCAAGTACCTACCCTGAGAAAGGCATCCAAAGAACCATTCTCCATGTACTCAGTTATAATCATAACAGGTTTACCTAGAAGTTGGAGATAAAAAACAAACAAACAGAGTTCATAGATGCAGACAATTGGGTCAATGGATATGGCTATTTTTTTTACCTTTAAAAAAAATACAGAACAACTTCCAAACTATAGAATAAGCCAGAAAACAAATAATGTAAAAGTGTTAGTGAGTTTCAGCCAGAACATTAGCACTTAAGATAACTCACTGACAAGGTCTTTAACTACAGTACACATCATAATCTCCAGAGAGTATAAGAATCCATAATTGCTCACTAAAGAGAAATGGAGATGCAGTAATAGACCAAATAGGCCTATTTGCACTTGGAGTAATGTAAAGATAATTGCATCATTTGCCAGACAATTTGTATGT
Organism: Calamaria suluensis; assembly: GCA_032468135.1. Classification (NCBI taxonomy): domain Eukaryota; kingdom Metazoa; phylum Chordata; class Lepidosauria; order Squamata; family Calamariidae; genus Calamaria; species Calamaria suluensis. The sequence goes on along the minus strand of JANHFP010000248.1, from coordinate 173,584 downwards.
CTGTAGGCATTTGGCTGAGAAAAAAAAATCAAAGTTATGCTTTGAAAGATAGAGCCTGTCAGTTGTAAGCAAAGATCCAGTTGTTGCATTCAATAGTAATTTTATTTCTCTTTATTTAATTTATTATTGTTTTAATCTTGCTTTATTCATTTGTTCTATCCTGAAAAGGCATGGCAAATTAGTCATCAGACCCTACTCCAGAAAAGGCCAAATTTAATTCAAAATGTTGGGTTTTCCATAAGTGATGCAATACTAACCATTATGTTTTGAATCCATTATTATCCAATTCCAGCCATTGGTGTATTTATTCATAGACTATATAAGCACTATTTAATTCTTAAATTCTTTTATGCATATTCAAATTTCTATCATCATTTATAAAAGGATCCAATTGTGTACACCTATTTTTTGTATAGGTTCATGCTTCTTTGTAGATTGACTTTCTAAAGTTAAGTGCATTAACCCGGAAGGGACACAAGTAACTTTTCCTTTTTAAGACTAAATTTGATGTTAATGTGTCATGAATAGATCACAAAATGGGATATAATTCAGAGGAAGGAAGGAATGAAACAAGGAAGCACCCTAGTAGGATCTGCTGAAACATTTGTCTAAAGAAATTGGTCCTGGAAAACATTTACATACTGAAAAACTGCTATAATTATTTCTAGATTAGCATATATTTCACCCAGTATGTTTTCTCAGCATGTTCAAATTCTAGTATGGTTCTCTTTATAAATATTTTTATTAGAAAACAATATACTATAGAATATTAATAAGCTGAAGCTTTTTTTTATTATTTTCATTTTTAGACACCTGCCTTAATGCCAGTTTCTTTGACATGTAACCATTCTCAGCCTTCACACTTCAGCCAATGCCAAAACATTCTATCACTTAATCTTGTTCAACATTTGTTTATAAGAAACATTTTTGTATGAATTACAAATCAGGGATCTATGACCCTTAACTATCTTATTTGAACAAGCAATGACTTTTTTTCACCACATATGCAGAAACCAAAGACAGGCACAGTAGTATGAATTTAGACATTCAGACTAGGAATTCAATTATTTAAAGACAAAGGCTAAGCAAAGTCATTAGTCTTTATGTGTGAACATTCACCTCTCCTCACATTCATCATTAAAAATTGAATCTACTTAGTGCCCCTCTACGTACATCCATGACACAGGGTCTTTGCAATATGTCTAAAGTCACCAAACAAATATATTTAAAGGGATTTTAATTAATTTTCTTCAATTAAAAGACATTTTATAAACTTAAAGAAGTATCATAACTTTTCACATGAATATATTAATTAATGTCTCTATTATACCTTAACAGAGGGTAGCTAATAAAGAATAAGGCTGGAGACAAGGATGACAAGATATTTTCTAATCTCTGTTCTGCTTTAATTTCTGTTTCAACATATGATATAACTTGGAAATGGATGATCTAAAGGAACTCATATTCCTGGATCAGTTTGGTTTCTACTCTGGGCGGTAACTAATTTTCTAATGCAAAATGTGATATAGATTATAGATTAACAACATTCTGAAATTTCAGAGCAAGTATGCTCAAAACATAGCTGCCATAGAAGATTTATATATTCACAAAATAGCTACCACATTGGTCATAGCTGATCACAGTTTTTTTCCCCCAAAAGGCAAACATTTCAGTGAAACGTCGTGAATGCTTCCTTCCTTCCTTCATTAACAAATTTCAAAAAGGTGACACAAAAAACACAGGCATCAAACCTAAGATAAGGAACATAGTGGGTATCAAGAGAGGAATTTGAAAGTTCATTTGTGTCTGATAGTATTTTGTTACATGTTGTATTGAACATGATAATAATCTACTAGACCTAGATAGCCATATAACAAATATCCTTATACAATTTCATAATTTATCCATAGAATATAGCAATGGAGAAATGGAGCCTGGTCTTCAGGCTTTTGATAAATATGGAACACTAGGTATAGCCAGAAGTTCTGATACAATTTTGTTTTATAGCTAGGAGGTGGGAAAGGGGACAGAATTACATTAAACTCAATACAAATGTTGCTGTTTATTTCCACTATAAGCCAGGGAAATTGTTTATTGGCAGCATGTTACTAAAATTCAGCAGGATGTTTCTTGGAGTCAACTCCCAATCTGAGAGAAGAAGTTTGAAATTGAAATTTAAAATTTTGATTTACCACTAATCTATATTATCTTGTTCATTCTCCTATCATTTTATTCCCACAAATATCAAAGACATTCCAACAATCTATATTACATTATTTCAGGATTCATAAATGTGCTATATATCAATCAACTCCTAATAATTTTATAGAGAAAACTGATATAGGTCTGTTTACTAAAACCTAGATATGTTTATAAAGGCTTATACGCTAGAAAATCAGACTTCAAAATTCACTTGTTTTGGCCTACAACCTTCTATTGGGAATTTTAAATCATTTTAATGCAGTGACAAGTACGTTATGCAAATACTATCTAGTCATTTATAACTGTTACAGCTGTAACAGCTTGGAGGTTAAAAGCCTCAGTGGGGTTTCAGTATAAAGATCCCCCTGTTGATTGTCTGGTTTATTAAGGTGATATAAAAATCACTATAGCAAGTCTCTTGTGGACCAAGAAGAAATGTCTTCATGAAAAAATACCTCTAAAATCATTTAAATTGTTTATATCTTAATTGAAAATACTGTAGGAACTAGGAATCTATTTCTTACAAACACCAGGAATTTCTACAAAGAAATTTATTCAAAATGCTGACACTGTAAGCACTGTAAGATACTGTAAAACATATCATTATATGTTTTTAAGTACATTTGAAATGTTTGAAGTAGGCAGACTTTATAAAGAAGAATCAGCAAAAATATAGAGCAAATATTGATTTTAAAGACAATATCTTCAAAAAAGTACTTATATATCTTGCTTAGAAAGCATAAATTTACAGTTTAGAATCAAAGTAAAACGGGGACATTTTGGTCATGTAGGTCCTGGTAAAGTCCAATCTAAAGAAAATTTCCAAAATTATAATTTTAGAGGCTGTCTAATATCCAGTGTTGGAGGAATTTGAGAGTTTTGAAATCTTTCTCTTCATCAATATGGTTTACAGAATTATATTGATTTGTTGATGGAACTTTCTCCTTTAAAACATATTGGAAGGAGAAGAGAAGGTGATTCTATTGGCTGAATAGGAAATCATGGGTTAAATTCAGTTCCTTGCTAACAATAAGGAAACAACAAGAAAACTTCTTGAAGTTGCAGGCACATTTTAATTGTTTTCCTTCCACTGATAATATACCCTGCCACATCCAATCTATTTCTGACCAATCACTGGACTCTCAAGATTAGTTCTTGAGGGGATAAGATACTTAAAGATGACTACATTGTTTGTATTTCCCTAGTTTAATTTTATTGTTATTGAAATAAATTTAATTCAGTTATGATCTTTACAGTAATACTTTTATTTATTTATTTTAGCTAAGACAAGTTTCACAGATGCATTTTAATTCTGGCTTGAAAATTAGGACAGTGGGTTTTGTACCGCATTCTTCATGAGATTAGACTTCATTGATATGCTGAATAATAACTGTCTTAAAAGTAAGAAGTTAAGTGTTGTCTAATATGGGAGAAAATTATAAATGAAAGCTGAGTCCATTTTTTTTAAATTTTCAACATTGCACTGTGCTTCAACTTCCTAGTTCACAATTTCTAAATCAAATAATCCTTCTGCCATTTTCATCCTGTTCTTTTAAAAGTTGTGGTATTATGTTCCTTGTTAAATTATGCATAAGTTGCTTCAAGATAAGGTATCAGCTGCAATGATAAAACCATTTACTGCTGACAAGAAGATTAATGACTGGTCCTGCACTGATTTCATATTATTAGCACTCAGTGGATCTATTCCATCTGTCATTTTACAGAAGGAAATGGGAGGGGAGAAGGGGGGGAACTTCTGCACTGGTTTTATTTCATAGCAACTTTCAGATTGTCCTGTTTAAGACATGGTCTAATAAACATTAGTGACAGATCATGGGCAACATACATTTAGTTACTACTCCTTCCAAGTGGATGATGTTGGGATGATCAAATTGTCCCATTATACTGGCCTCACTCAAAAAGTCCCTTCTTTGTTTGTCTGTATAGCCAGCTTTCAGAGTTTTGATAGCCACACAGATCTCCCTCTTCCCTGGAACCTTAAGACGGCCACTGCAAACTTCACCAAATTCACCTACAGGAAAAAAGAAGCACAGTCAAAAAGAATCCACTGACATACATACATTTTTAATGCAATTAAGGCCTTACTACATTCCTTCCATTATGTACAGAGAAGCCTTTGTCTGGCTTAGGCTGCATGCAATCCCAAAGTCTCTTGGAAACTTCCAATTGTATGCAGTTCCTGTAGCAGTTCCATTTAGCATTTTTTAAAAACATGAGTACCATTAAAAATGGAAAATTCAATATGCAATTGTATTTTTAACCTAGAGCTATATATTTTACATCACTGTTATGTTTATTGCATTCTTTTTTTCCCCTTCTCCTCCCCAAAAATTAAGAGCAATCTGTGGGCACACAAAGATTGTCCACCTTCATTTAAATGAGGATAATGTATAGTTTGGGTTTATGGTATGCCAACTTCACTGAGATTTATTCTATTATTTACTTTTTTTGTTTATTTGGAAAAAAAGTACTATAGAAGTTATATTCTAAACTTGTAAAAACAGAATAATAATAGACTTGCTCTAGTCATCTAAATTCATTTGTTGAAACCTTAAAAACTGAATCTCATCAGAGACACTGTAAACTATTTTATTCAAATGTTTTTAGAAAATTTCCTGAAGACTGACAAAACAAATGTTTAAGTTAAAAAAAAGCAAAAAACCAACAATTTAACACCCCAGTAAGCCTTCCACCATTATAAATTCAGTGCTAACATGATGTCTTGAGCTTACCAACACCTATAACTTTTTCAATCTTTATGCATGAGGCATCAATTTCTTTGGCAAATTCCCGTACAGCTTGGTTGGGATCCTCATAGGTAAAGGGATCTACATAGGTTCTGACACCTAGAATGCAAATATGATTTTCTGAAAACTTAAGAATTATTATACAAGATAGATAAATAAGATAGGGAAGGAACATTGCTGCATGTCCACAGAGAATTGTAAAAAACTATGTAAAGAAAATAACATGCTCAAAAAGCCTCATGAATACATTACACAGATGGATGGAATATATTAAAGTCAGATCCTATAACAAAGACTATTACATTTGTGGGAGATGTTTTCTTGAGTTCCAACAATAAGTTTGAGTTTTCAGTAGCTTACATCAAGAACAGTAATGAATATGCACATCCTTAAATTTTCTATTGATTCATCTGCCCTTGTGAAAAGGACTCCAATGGGATTTAAAGAAAGGAACTATTCCTATAAGTCAAAGGTCTTCAAACTTGGCATAGCTGGCTGGAAAATTCTGGGAATTGAAGTGTACCAAGCTTGCGGACCCCTGCTATAAGTTATACATCTTAGAAATCTTTTCATCTATTCATCATTTAAAAATCATATCTATAAAAAGAAAACTTTTGTAGTAGCATGGGAAAAGAGAAAAGGTGAAGGATGACTTTCTTTCTATGTTCAAATACTATACTAAATCATATTTGTTTAACTATATTTTGACAATCTTCAATGTCCTGAATTAATCCAATTCATTTGGCCATAAATAAATATTTTACAATATAATATTGGGCCATGCAGTAATTCCAGTTTATATATTCCAAGCCTCAATGTTTTATCAAATGAAATAGCAATAGCACTTAGACTCATATACCACTTCACATTGCTCTATATCCCTCTCTAAGCAATTTATAGAGCCATCATATTTCCCCTAACAATTTGGCCTCCCATTTTACCGACCTCAGAAGGATGGAAGGCTGAGTCAGCCTTGAACCTGGTGAGATTCGAATGTACTGCATTCTAAACACTGTGCTAGTGGCTCTTAACTTCTTTTAAGTATTATCTGAAATACTATGTAACAGATTGCAGCTTTGATAGGGATATGCATGCATATACATTGTCTGTAGCAATTATGAGATTACCATAATAGAAATACAAATACACAGTTTGAGTGAAAAAAAGCCCCAAGTAAAGAAAACTAAGCAAGAGAACTTGCAAAAAAACTTGCTTCATATAGACTAAGAATGCATGCAACAGAAGACAATCAAGCACTACTAACTTTTACCTTGATTTAAATGTTTCTCTTCATCTGCTTCTTGCTTTGCTTTACTGTATTTGCTCCTTCTGCAGAAATGTAGAAAAAGCATTAGAGATTAAAAGAATTATCTGACTAGTGAATTATCATGCAGAGAAATTTATGAATTATAGGAATATTTTACAGTACATGCCAAAATCTATTCTGTCAATTATAACAGATTTGTGATAATTTAAGGCCTACCTGAAGTAGACATTGATTTATAGTTTGCATTATACAATTATTATCTACATCTATAGATACATATAACCAATGGCTGTTTGGAAAAAAATGTTTTGCACCAGTACTTTGCTATAAAACAATATACTTCTATGATCAGACTCATTTGTTTTGATTTCTGTTAATCATGTATGGTGGTACAAAGTGCATTTGTTGCCAGCTGGCTTATAAATATTATTCAAGGTGCTGATTATCACGTATGAAATCCTTTGTGGCATAGTGCCTAGTTACTTAAAAGCTGCTTATCTCCATATTCTACACATCCAGCAAGCTATGGCAGACTGGATGCAGTTTAGGTCCCCTCAATTAACCAATGTCAAGTGTGCCTTTCCTGTTGCAACACTTGCTCTTTCTAATAGTACTGCTCTGTAAGAGGATGGAAAACTGCTTATTCTCCTACACCATGAGGTAGGATGGTGGTAACCCTTCTAATATTTGGTTTTGCTTGGCATACTTTTTAAGACAAATGAGCGGCGTGGTGGCCTGGTGGTGAAGATCATCGCCTTCCACTTGGAAGGTTGAGAGTTCAATCCTAGGTAGCAGTAGATGTTTCCTAGGGTGCAAAGAAAAGATATCTGCTGCAAACTCTATGTAGCATCAGGAAGGGCATATGCTCAATTCTATCCAGTTACCCCCAACTCTACCCTTAATTAAGAACTATAAGATTGTAAAAGAAAGGGTTGGTTTTTTTTAAACTTTTTAAGACAAATCTTTGTTCTTTTACTTTATTATTCTGGCTTTTAATGATGTAATGTATCCAGAGTCACTGGGGGAGGTGAGGTTTCCTAGAATTTTTTTTAAAAAACGGTAAATAAGTATAGGGAAGGGCTGGAAGTAATTATCGCCATCAGGTTTTCAAATAAAATAGCTGGTTGTTGGCTGATATGTTTCAATGGCAGCTACTAACATGTACTTGATTAAGCTGTTTATATTTTGCATAATGAAACCACAAGACTGTTCATAGTAGTGTAATATGTGGTGTATCTTTAATCTTCAACTAAGATTAAACAATAAACAAAAGCAGCAAAGACATAGAAATGTAACAGGGAAGGGATTTTCACACAGTTAGAAAGAAATAACCATGTGACCCTAACATACATCTCCATAAATTCCTAGAGTCTCAGGATTCAATTCAGGGAATGTTCCTTAAATACAAGTCCCATTAGATATAATTCAAAACAGTCTTATTCTGACATCATGTCTTTTTCTTCTTTTTGATCTTCTGGGAGCTATTAGTATTTCCCAGCATCAGGGTATCCATAATTATCCTAAGGAATAGTTTGGAATATACTGCATAAATCTGCAGACAACAATGAAAGTAACAATCACTTGTAGTCATATGATATTCTTTCAACAGTGTTAAGCCAGCTAGTCAGCCATTTCAAAGACATAAAACTGAATAAAGTTGATTAAACTATTTTGATCATGACTAAACAGACGTTTTCAAAATGAAGTACTAAAAAAATGCCACAGGAAGACACAAAGTAATACCAAATTTGATGTCTCTAAAAGTGACATGAACAAAATTCATTCATTATGCTCTGATGCTTTTGGCTCCTACATCATAACCATGCCAAACGTTTGCATGTACATGTCAAATTAAACATTATATCAACATTTCAATCAGAATCTTGACACAAACACATAGATTTCTGTTCAAATATGGGCGAGAAAACTTTACCATGCAAACATATATAGGTTTATTATGTATTTAATCATAGTAAACAAGCTGCTGACTTTAATATATTCCTAATATACCCTATAATGGTTGGAATAAAGGTTTTTTATATATTTATGAATGATACATTGTTCAGAGGAAATAAACCTCAAATACGTTTTATTTTCAATTAACAAGAACATCTTTAAAAAACTGTAAAGAAGGGAGGAGGAAAAAGAGGGCAGGGGCTACTTTTCAGTCCATTAATTATACCCTATTAAGGTCTAATAGAGGCTTTCCAACCCACACTTTACTTAAGTTATATCTTTATCACCTGTTGAGCTTTTACCCATAATTAGAGACCATTGGGCCTTTTTGTTTTGAAAAAATACTTTTCTTTCTTTCTTTCTTTCTTTCTTTCTTTCTTTCTTTCTTTCTTTCTTTCTTTCTTTCTTTCTTTCTTTCTTTCTCCCTTTTGCTTGTTTAATCATCAGGAGGGCCTGGAAAATGCTTAGAATGCCTGAGGAATGCTGGTCACAAACTGACATTTGTAGCTTACCTGACTGACAGCAAAGGAGGCTTTTGTCATATTCAGTTCTATAATTATAGGGATTTGGGTGACAGTGGTTAAATGGAAGGCAGCCTTCAGGAAGGAAATAAATACAAGCACTGTGAAAAAACCCTAGGGGTCAGAGATCTAGGCAAGCCTACAGGTGGGATTTAGAGATAAAGAAAAGGTGGGTCTTAAAGCTGGCAGGCACAATACAGCACATGACAAAAATTAAGTGCCAAGGGTATTAGCAGGTATTGTAAAGAAGCAGCATGTGACCCACATTCTTCTTTCCTAGTCAATGCATCAGCTTGCAATGTCAGCATTCATAGAGCAAAGTGGAAACACAAAGACCAACAAAAAGGTTAAAGAAGCTTGGATACTCTTTTGAATTAGAGGAGTGTAACCACACAGGTTTCCCCAAATTATCACTACAAGGCAATGGAACTCTTAGTTACTGAATCCTAAATTATTTGATTTAGTGACTATAATAAACAGCCTTCAGCAATACATAACCTAATAATATAAAATAAAACACATTAAATATTCCATTTCCCTTTTTAAAGCAAAAACAATGAAAATCTCTTACTGAACAATTTTCTATTTCTTTTATTTTAACTGACTATATTTTATTTACTTACTGAAAACTTTATATACTGCCCTTCCAGGGGCAATATAATACTCTTATAAGCCTTAGAATATAATATAAACATACTATAAAACTCCCAAACCAGGGGTAAAATCCACAGGTTCTGACAGGTTCTGGAGAACCGGTAGCAGAAATTTTGAGTAGTTTGGAGTTAGCTGGCCCCAGAGTGGACTGAGAATGGATATTTTGCAGTATCCTGCCCCAGGAATGGGATGGGAATTGAGATTTTGCAGTATCCTTCCTCTGAAGTGGGGTGGGAATGGAGATTTTGCAGTATCCCTCCCCTCCCCTGCCATGCACAAGCCATGCCCACCAGCCATGCCCACCAAATCAGTAGGGGAAAAATGAATTTCACTAGTGCCCCAAACATATTACAAACCAAAAAATAGTGCAATCAAAAACCTTATCCCCACCACTATATTTGCCAAATACCACTGACTGACTGACTGACTGACTGACTGACTGACTGACTGACTGACTG
>JANHFP010000248.1:135029-147443 GCA_032468135.1 Calamaria suluensis | reverse complement strand
TCAAAGGCCTCAATTCTTTGGCGCTCAGCCTTTCTTAATGTCCAACTTTCACAGCCATACATTGCAACTGGAAAAACTATAGCCTTGACTATGCGCACTTTGGTTGGGAGGGTGACACATGCCATAGGTTCCATAAGACACATGCTATATGACACATGCCATAGGTTCGCCGAAGTCACACAACTGGCTTCATGCTAAGGCAGGACTAGAATTCACATTTTGTGGTTTCCAGCTCAGTGCCTTTAACTACCACACCAAATCGGCTCTCATCTACTTTGCATACAACATTATATTCAATTATTTAATTTTACTTAATGCCTAGTTATAACTTCAGTTTAAAGAGGTACTCAATCCCACTTGATGCTTTCAACAAATTGTCAAGGATAAAAATTAAGTGCTTGAAAATATAATAATACTATTATTTACCCTATGAGAGAGATGCTGAAAACCTTTATTAATGTTTGTTTTAAAAATGTCTAACTAAACATTATAACAGGATAAATACTCCTTTCTGGGATGCTTAAGGAAATGAGATTAATTCATTCATACTAGATAGTGCAACATCCCGAGATGTGAAATAAAACAAACAAAATGTTTAAAATGTTATGATATGTATGCAGTTGCTTACCAAACACATCTAATTTATATTTAAAGTATCCAAAATAGCTTTACAATACCCAAGGCATGTCACAACTTTTTAGTGCCCCTAATGTTTGGAAATTGAAAGATGAAAAAATTGGCATGCCCTAAATTGTGTATATGTGTTACAAACACTATATTAATTTCATTTGAAAACACTGATGTCCAATATAGTGGTATTTCATTCATATTCTGAAAATCTCCACAATGCAGAGAGAACTTTTCTTGATTAACATTACCAGATCTATTTAAATAGAGATGTGAGTGAATACTGATCATGTGAACAAACTTTCTGGAAAGTAATGGTTGAAATTTTCCTTCCATCATTTCTTCTGCCCACCCCTTAATTCATTTGGCTTGCCTTGAAATCATGGATAAATAAAATGGTTCCTGTACTCAGATTTTAAATTATGAATCGCACAATGAAAAAAGAAAGTAAAAAAGTAAGTGAACCGAGATGCTACTTTACATAAATTATTAAGCTTTTATTATGAGCAGTTTAAATGGATTTAGGGAAGTGGAGAAATCTTAGCTTTGTATTGACACATAATATTCTATTCCCTAGACTAACTCTGGATTCCTAGCAATGGAATACAGGCCTATTAGTTTGGGTTAGTAAAATTGCTTTTTTCAAGAATAAAGGAATAAAGGTGGGAAAAAGAGAGATGACAGGGAAGAATGATGTGGAGCAATCTGTGTTGCTTTGTATTCCCTGAAGGAAATATAAATTAAACATAAAATAGATACCAATTCCTTTTCCAAATATGTTAGAGGCTGGTATTACAACATTATACAGAAGATCTGTTCTTGGCATATTCTGATTAGAAGTGTCATGTCTCAGATTAATGGCAACATTCCAGCAAGTGCTTCTAACCAATGGCTCATTTTTCTATCATGGCTGTCATCACAGTACACAGGCTAATAGCTATATGGATAGGAAATCATAGGTGGGTTTCAGCAGGTTCTGACCATTTCTGGAGAACCAGTAGTGGAAATTTTGAGTAGTTTGGAGAACCAGTAAATACCACCTCTGATTTTCCCTGCCCTCCATCTATTCTTGAGTCCTAGCTGACTGGGAGGAAATGGGGATTTTGCAGTAACTTTCCCCTGGAGTGGGGAGAGAATGGAGATTTTACAGTATCATTCCCCTGCCATGCCCACCAAGCCATGACTACCCACCAAGCTATACCCATCAAGCCACACCCACATAACTGGTAGCAAAAAAAATTGAAACCCACCATTGTAGGAATGCAGTGAAAAGAATGGTCTAGAGTGATAGTTTCACTTGCAAATACTGCACTTTGTGCTCAGAGGAACATCACACATAATTACAGATCCTAGATAAGGACATTCATACCTGTTTCCTATGCAATAATTGACCAAATTACACATGCTATAATATGCACACATAATGTCTGATTTTGTCAATTTTAGCTAAATAGCGATAGTTGAGGAGCACCTCAATGAAGGATACCAGCTCTGGCTGAGAAGGCATTATACCTGGTTGCATTCCTTATCCATAGCTATGTTCCACTGGTGGAAGATACTGATCTCACAGGAATGTGGATGAGGTAGATAGCATATGTTATTTATGTAATTTTATCACCTCAACACAGGGTAAGCAGGAGATTTAGTTCTTGTTATTGGTTTGTAAATCTGTAATTTGTTTCCCATAAATAAGCAAAGGTAGGTACATACCAAAGAACAAAACCAACTGGGGTCAAAAGTTTAATCATGGTGTGTCCAAATACTGCTGCAATTCCAGTCTTTGCAAACTTTGTTTCTAAAGTTCCAACTTATTGTGCACTATTTTTCTTATAACAGACAGAATGTCTAATGAATGCATGAAATACTTGAGAAATCCTGTAATTTCAGACATTACATTCCAAGCTTTGGTCCTATAAAGTTCAACTATACTAAACTTTAAAACATTGTTATTAGGATAGTGCAGTACTTCAGATTTGATCCCAAAAAGCTGTTTTAGAGTATGTTAGGGTTGAACATACTTATGTAGCATATTTCTGCAACCCCTGAAAGCAGCTGCTTTGAAGAGGTGTAGACAGATAGTACATTCATGGTGCCTTATGCTCCAAAGATGTGCCAAATTAATGAGATAGGAAGCTCATTTCAAGGCATGCTGTTTTTTATGTAAACCTCTTTGAGTTAACCACTTCCAAACAGTTGATATATAAGGTCTTCACCAGCTCAGAAAATAGATCTTGCATAATTTTAGAATTACTAGGACCACAGATGTTACATCCCCACCATAAAACTGTGAAGCAAGGAAGGATAAGACAGGGATCCTGTGGTGCAAATGAAGTGAGACATCTGTTTTGTCTGAGGACTAGTCTGCTTGCTTGTTTGCTATGAAAGACAGTTGGCACATTCTTAGGAAGATAACAATTGTTGCCAACAGAAACATGATAGGAAGCAGTGTGTATGTTTCCTGTATGTATGAATGCCAGTTTTAAACAAACAGGAAAACAAGTCTCTTTATAAGAATGCATAAAAAGCTGTCAAAACACTACAGCTGCTTTAGAAATAAAAGAAAATAAACATTTCCAAATTCTTGAATGACAGAAATTCAGATGACATGGGTGGATGGAGTTAGCCTTGTGAAATATTTGAAGAAATGCTCTGAGTGATTTATTCAATTCAGAATCAGTCCATACGGAAGCCATAGGAACCTAATATTTGAGATAATATTTGTTGTGCCAATTTTGATATCTATACATCAATGACAATTACTACAGTTAACACTGTATGGCTCATTTTTGTACCATTTTTGTAATGGTACAAAAAATGTACCATTATTGAAAATAGCACATAGCAATAGCACTTAAACTTATATACTGCTTCACAGTGCTTTTTAGCCCTTTCTAAGTGGTTTACAGAGTCAGCACATTGTTCCCAACAATCTGGCTCCTCGTTTTATCAACCTCAAGAGGGTGGAAGGCTGAATCAACCTTGAGTCTGGTGAGATTCGAACTGCCAAATTGCAATCAGCTGGCAGTCAGCAGAAGTAATCTGAAATACTGCATTAACCACTGTGCCACCATGGCTCATGCGATAAAGAATTTTAAAAAGTGGGACATTTACGTAACCAGTGAAACCAAGATGTGACAGTGAACCAAGATGGACTTCAGAGTGATGATATTTATCAGATTGCCAGATGGTCCCTGCATAATTACAAGCTTCTAAGATGTGAAAATCATATGTTATCCTCTACCTACCTTCAGACCTTTCAAAGGCAATCCTTCAATCTTTTCTGCTTAGTGAAAAGTAGTGTTCTGTGACTTGAGATGACAAAAGGGCTGTCTTCCTTATCCTTTGTGCATCATGTCATTGTAGGCAAATGCCTCCAGTCCAATTTAATACTAATCCTCTTTCTGGTTACTACCTTGCATTTCATTTTGTACTGAGCTGCTGGGCTACCTGCTTCCTTTTGGAAGGACTTTGTTTGACAGGTGGATTCTTTAAATAACAAATTCATGGTATAATTATGAAAGGCTGGGATTCTCTATTTCCTACCCACCACTCCCTCTCATTGTTCAACTGGTTTAACCAATGCAGTTATTAAAAGGCTTTTTCTTTTCTTACAAGTTTCCTGGTGAAATTGTGAAACAATGGGTTTTCCCTCTTCTCTTTTTAATAGATAAAACTGACAGTTGACAAAGAAGGGGCAAAACTGTCCCTCCCTACCTCTCTTCCCTCCTCCCTTCCTTCTCACTATAGGTAGGTGCCCCTTGGACTATTCTCCTTGAGTAGCTCTAATGACACTAAAATGACAACACTGATACTGTGGGTTTTCTCTTTTCTTTTTGATCAATACATCAGTGTGTGCAACTGATAGGAAGATGCTACAGATGAGTGCCAATAAATGGTGTGGAGAGGGAGTACATATCAGTGGGAACTGGTTGATGATTGCTTTCTTGCTTGGGATAGAAGTCTACGGTAAATTTAATTAGAGTAAAACTTAAAGACAAATGTTATATACCTTTTTTTAAAATAAATGATAAAATAGCAAATACAAAATATGAAATGATATTGCTCTTTTGTCAAAATTCAGAAGCTCGAGAATCTTCTCAAAAATGCAATATGGCCACACTAATATAATTTGCCCTATTGTTTTCAGCCTTGAAATTTATTTCTTGTCTGGGCACAAATAGTAAGACTTATGCCAGAGATTACAACACACTGTAGACAATGAGGATATATCACTACTGTCAATGGCAATCTCACTGCTTCTATTTAAAGTAAAGTCTATTCTATTAGTCTTTCAAATATCAGAAAGTGTTGTGTGCCCAATGAACATGTCAGCTCTTGCTTTTAAGCCAGTGTTGCATTCAGGCTATCCAAATTTGGAGTCATATATTATTCTATCTCTATTAAACACAGAGAACGGCTGAAGCAGGTTCACACCTCCAATTTACAGTTAAATTGAATGACTGCTGAATTTTTAAAATTTTATTAGCTCTGCAGACCATTAAACTGCATTTGTCCCAGATGGATCTGCTGCCAAGACCTAGGAGACAAAGATTAGACACTCTCTGAGTATAATACAGTCTGTTGATACAGCTTGGATGGGATAGAAGGGAAACTAATTTTTAGCTATCCTTGTATATTTAAAAACAAAACTGATATAAAAATGTGAGCTTGAAAACAAAGAGCCAGAATTTGCATATATTATCCAGTATACAGAACCATGATAAAAACTGTTTGTGAAAGAAATAGGTGAGTCATGGAATGGCCCACAACACAAGTCACAATACATTTTATAAGCTGGTTGCTGTCTCTGAGTCAAACTGCAGAAATGATTTCAGAAAACTGAAAGCTGTGCAGTGAGCACCTACAAGTTTGCTGTTTGATATTTCTACTCCAATGGTGAGGAAATATCATCACCTTAGACATTGTTGAACAATTCTTATTGAGCCAAGATATGCATATTTGTTATTATAATTCCATCACCTCTGGGAAAATACAGGTTCTCTTTTCTTGCTCTGTATTGTGTGAATAATTGTCTGTAACCTTCTGATAATGTATTTAGGAAAAGATAAATCTGAAAACCAAATTTTGTGTTACCTCACCTCTTTGCCATGAGGGTTGACATCATCCAGAAATAAATTTGGGGTTGAGCTGTTTTGAATATCTGTTTCTCATTTTTCCAACAATGGCTGAATAAGGGTTCTGATTTAATCATCAGCTTACTACAAGCATTACATTGCTCAAGGCTGATCATCAATCCATGAAGAGGGATATGGAAGGCTCATTGACCTAGAATTCAAATATCTAATATTTTCTGTTACATGCCTAAAGCACTGTAAAATCCAACAACATTAACAAAAACAATGAAAAAATGCATAATATTCCATTGTAAATGTTCATAATTACTAATTACAGAAAATACACCTTCATAAGCCAGATTCAAACCATTCAGAAGGCCCTAATGGTGAAATAAATGAGGAGGGGGGAAAAGAAAGTTCAGCAATAATGATTTTTTTTTTAAAAAAAGGTCTCTAGGCTAGCCTCTGAACCCATCTTTCTGAACACATGAAAACTTGTAGAATATGTGATTCTTTAAAATCAGACAAAAAGCAGCCCGAGTGATACAATGTCTTATTTAATTATGTCAAATGTATATAGTCTCTATACATGATGGTTACAAAGACTTTTCATTGTACAAAACAATCTTCCATGTATGACAGATTGAAGCAAGTATGTTTGACAGTAATCCTTTTCCTAGCACAGAGACCTTATGCATTAGAAATTCCTAAGTTTTCATATTAACATATTTGTATGTGAGATGAAAGAATTTATATATTTATGCAAACATGACCTCTATTTCAGAAGATCTGTTTGGTTTGTGGTCTGTCTGTACACTTTGATATCTTATCAGTTCCCTATCTATGTTCTTTAATGCTTAAAGAACTTAAAGAATATAATAATTCCTGAAAATAAGCAGGGGTGATTCCAGTCAAAGACACATTATTAAAAAAGTATATATTATTTATTTCATGACAGAAGTGGAATATAAATAAAACTAATTATGTCACTGTGAAATCTTTATTTTTGATAAATTAAGTTCTTTCTGTTTTGTTATTATTAGTTATTGTTGCAAATTGACTTAATCTTAGAACCCAGAGCCAGTTTGATGCAGTGGTTGAGCCATAAGGGTAAAAAATATTCAAGGTGACACCATGAATTCTAGTTCCATTTTAGGCACAAATCTGGTTGTGTGACCTTCGGGCACTCACTCTCTACCCTAGGAAAGAGGCAATGGAAAACCACTTCTGAAAAACCTTGCCAAGTAAACTGCAAGGACTTGTCCAAGCCATCTCCAAGGATTGAATACAATTTAATGGGAGGTAAAAAAATCTTGAACTAGATAGGAAGAAGGTTAGAATAGTTTTGGTCAACTTTTTCAGTTGTTAAACCTAATGTTTGTCAGTAAACTGAATTTTCTTGGCATATTTATATCAGTTTGTTGCTTGCTTCATTATATACACTGAGAATATTTTTTCTATTATTCCAGACTTTACTTCCAAGTTTAGCATTACAGTTTTCCATAATTTGTATGACATCTTTTATGGTATGGTATCAACAAGATATTGCAAATCATTGTGGAACTGTTCCAATTCAATTTCCTCTGCATCTGTGGATGTAGCATAGGCCTGGATCATCATCATGATGATAAGCTTGTGTTGAATTGAAATTGGCATCGTTTTGTCATTTATGAGGTTTTATCTGTGACATCCTTTTATTAATAAGGATTCTAAATTTACCCTATGATTTGCTTGTCTGCCATGGAAGATCCTTTAAAAGTGTACTGATTTCCAGAATGTAAATGTTCACTCTTGATATTTCAGTTTGGACAATATCAAGTTTGCCTTTGTTCATATATTTTTGTCTTTGGATGCATTAGCAGCTGTACATCCTTTCAGCTTTTATCCAGCCACATTGTAAACATATGTATAATGATCAGTGTCATATGATGCCCTTAGCTACTATAAGGCAGTATTTTATTGAGGGCCCCATTATAAATAAGAAGGCAAGATTCTTTCAAGTCCTTTTGAACTAAAAAAAAATCCTAAATATTGATACTAGCTACGGTGATAATGTGAATTAATCATAAGGTTTGACCTAGTTTTTTATAAGAAATTTGAGTTTTTAAACATGGTATTAACAGTTCCTTTGAAAAAAAATATAGTTGTTTCCAAACTCTAAAAGGTTTAAAAGGGCTTTGTTCATCCTTACAATAAAATATACCAGCTACACGTTTATGTGCCTCTTAGTGTTGTTTTGATTTACAAGGCTGGCATCATTCTGTTTTGTAACAGAAATGTCTATAAATTTATTTTTTATTTTTTTGTAATGCTTAGAGGAAGCTGGTGACATGTGAAAGAAGCAAAGTAAGTGAGCAATTTATAGCACTGGGTAAAGATCAGCTTGTATTTGACTCAAAACATGTGAGACAATGCCTACCCTGTAGAGCTTTGCAGTTTACTGCATTTGCTACTCATCACTCTTAACAAATGCTTTCTGGTTGAAGGGAAAATCACATCTTCTACTGCCACTGAAGCTATATCTCTTTGAGCCCATTCCATTCTTAAGACAACTTCTCCCTTCTATGCTGTTTGCATAATTGCAGTCTTTCAAACTTTTAACACAGCATTGCAGCAAAAAAAGAAAAGGCATTCCTAATGCTGAAAATATGTCCTACAGAGCAACTGCAAAATGTTGCGGATAATTCATTGAGGGTGTTAACTGACAAAAGATTCGTCTCACTCACTCCTGATTATTCTAACTGATGAAAATGAGAGACAATTCAGAATACACAAATGTTTCTGTGTGCTCATTTGGCACCTTGAGATGCAAGGGATTTGAAATGTGGCTATCCATTTTCACTGCTGAGCCAGAAATGAAAAATTTCTTCGGCCTCGGCCACAATGTGTAAATACAAAAGATTACAACCACTTGCAAAGTGGTGACTGTAATATGCAGTAATGCTGCAATCCACAAAAAGTTAATTTCAACCTAAATCCCCTGAAATAAATGGAAATGCAAATTTCAGTACCATTATTGTTTTCAGTAGAAAATAATTTTCTCCTCTCCCAGTGCATATGCAGGGTGTGTGTGTGTGTGCACACAAACAAATTACCAAAACTCTCATGTCTGAAACCTTCAATTGGGCAAAATATTTCACCCCAGGACAAAATGTTTTCAACAAAAGCACCTCAAATGGTCTAATGTACCGAAGGCTGGAATGCATTACTTGTGAGGGAATGAAATTTGGTGAATTTTTTGCCATTTCAGTGCTCCTGTACTACTGATGTTCAGTACTTCCACTTCCTCATCCTGAAGAGCCCTAATCATCATTTTCAACATTTCCTGACAACTTCCCACAATTGAATGGTGAACCTGGAAGGAACTCATATTGCTGATGTCCCTTGCCATGTTCCCACCAGCAAAGTCCTGACTTGTGGGAAGCTTGTAAGAGAAACTCAATGGGGAAATGATGTGCCTTCTACAGCTCTTTAGGCACTTGCACTGCATGAGTCAATTACATAATTCCTTAATGCCTCCCCTACACAGCATCAGTAAGTTAATTGCCTTCAGGGAAAGGGAAAAGGAAGGGAGAACAGAAGTGAAGAAGAAGGGAGAAAAGGAAAAACTAGGAGGAGGGAAGAAGGAAGAAGGGGAAGGAAGAGAAAGAAGGGGAGGGAGGGAGAGTGGGAGAGATGAAGTAGGAAAGGAAGGGAGGAACAGAAATTAAGGAGGGTAAGGAAGAAGAAATAGAAAAAAAGAAGTGTCTTGAAAAAGCACCTTTGGGACCGGACCCTTCTTAAAAACCCTGGCCTGTATATATACTACCATCTAGTCAGATCTGAAGATGAGATGAGATTCTTCTTGAATAAGAAGTTAAATGTCTTCTAAGAAAAACAAGAAAGTCCATCTGTCTCTTGAAAAATCACCTGTGGGACAACCATGACTTGGATGATTGAGAATCTCCATAGACATTTAGTGATGAACTTTGGGATGAACACTCTTCAAATGGTACGGATGAATGAATGGATTTCTAAAAAAAATTTGCAGATTACAGGAATCATTTCCACTTCAGTTTGAGATGCAGATAACACAGACACATCCCCAACAGCATGTGCCTGTGGGCAACAGTGAAGGGGCACAGGGCAGAAAACATTGTGCAGAAAGCATAGCTCCACAACACAGTCCTTTCAGCAGTTCCTTGAAAGGCTCCACACACATTTGCCCTGAGGCGGCCTCAGCAACTCTCTAAAAGAATGCAAATGACTATCTGCTTATAAAGAATATAATCCCTTCCATACGCCACAGCAGTTAGAAATGAAGAAGCTTCTTGGAGGAGAAGCAAAACATCTTCACATTACAAGAAAATCCAGTTACCTCTTGAAAAAGCATATTTGGGACAACCAGGACCTGGATGACTAAGAATTCTCCATAGACATTTTTCAGAAATGGTTTGCCATTACTTTACCTTCTGAGCACTGAGTGAAAATAACCAACCCAAGGTCATCCAGCTGGCTTTTTGCCTAAGGCAGGACTAGAATTCATAGTCTCAGCTATTACACCAAATTGGCTTGCTAACACAAACACACACACACTTTCAGTATAAGTCTGTATGTATCGTCTGTATGTATCAGTTAAGGTTTGTGTGAGTGTATGTGTGTGTGTGTGTGTTTGTGTTTTAACTATGATTAAAGCTAATCTTGATGTAGGCTCCTCTTTGATCTGATCTTCCCTTTTCTAGAAGTTCTAAGAGAAGCATTTAGCTGAATTTGATTCAATATTCCATACAATCAATAGTATGTTATTAGAGACCACTGGCAAACAAGCTTCTACTAGAGCAGAATACTGCAACCGTCACATGAAAGACATACTTTATAGATTAAGGTGTCATTTACTCTTTAAGGTATGACAAATGAACTTCAAGCTCTGCTGCTGGCATGTTATATAGTTACTTGCTGAAATGGGGAATATATTTAGCTACAGAAGTTTTAAAATAACATCTTTGCATCAATCACCACTCTTATTTTACATAATTCTGAAAAGTTGTTTCTTTCTATATAATCTCTCTTACAGAGATAAATAAGCAGCAACCAACAGAAAGCCAAGATTAATTAATACTCTAGCGCTGTAAGGACGAACCTATGGCACACATGCCACAGGTGGCATGTGGAGCCATATCTGAGGGCACAGCAGCATTGCCCTAACTGAGCTCAAAGCGTCTTCGTGCAAATGCTACCTGATTTTTGTGTCTTCCAGTCCCACCGGAAGTTGGGAAATGAACCATTTCCAGCCTCTGGAGGGCCTCCAGGTGGTGAGGAAAGGCATTTTTGCCTTCCCCAGGCTCCAATAAAGCTTCTGGAGCTTGGAGAGGGCAAAAAAAAAACTCATCACGTGCCAAAAGTGGGGGGAGCATGGGGAGGTTGCAAGTGCATACATGGGGATCAAGAACATTGAATTATGGGTGTGGGCACATGCACAAAACAACCCCCATGCGCAACCCCAACTTTTGGCACATGATGGCTAAAAGCTAAGCCATCATGCCTTGACTTACCCTGTGGTAATATGGGTAGCCAATAAAATCAATCAATAAATAAGTATAAAATAGTCAAAAATATCCTTCCTGTTGTACTTTAAGGGAGGGATTGAATATATACTTTATAATTTTATGATGTTTATTTTAATTAGATGAGTATACCTTATTGTTTGCATTATATTTTTAAAGCTCCTGGGCCCTGAGAATGATTATATAAATTAGCTAAACAAAGAAATACATTTTATTTAGTTGCAAAGAGCTCTGAAAGAAGCAAATCATCTGAGTCCCTTTTAGTCAGGGCTCAGGCTTGGAGATGGGAGTGAAGCGACACTGATCAGTCTTGTGAGCAACCTGTGGTAGGATCTGGGGTAAGGGGCACCCTCCTTTTTTCAGTAGACAATCCCCATCACTTGTGTAGGTTAGGACAGGTCAAGTCCTTAGGCCTTCCAATATGAGTTTGTATCAGGGTTTGATACAAACGTTAGGAAATATCCTCTCTGACATGGAATGAGTTACACTGCTGATATCCAGCTATATATCTCCACCCTTGGTCAAAGGATATATTATAGGAATCTTGACTCAAGATCTAAAGGCTGTGAGGAATTGGGCAAGGAAAAAAAGAGGGTCAGCTCAATCAAAGCAGATCAGAGTAGTCTATGTATTTATTCATACTAAATATAATAACTTCATTTATATATTTACTGAACTTACATATTTATATTAACTCCATTTGTTAATCAATCACACAATTCTAGATGTTGCAGACAAAAATAAAAACAAAACAAAAAGAGCAGCCTTGTTATAAAAATAAATTTTATAAACAAATGATTACATGTATAAAAATATAATTTAAGTCCTCATCCAAGTATCGTAAACCTAAGAGGGAATGGGAAACTTTCAGAAGATCAAATTGAATGGAATGATTTTATTTATGCCTGATTACACTGATGCCATGATTTAAAGGACTCTAAAAATAATAACTAGCACTCTGAATTAAGTTTGGAAGTTGCTGCTAGTGATAAAATGAAAAAAACAGTGGTTGTTAATTCAAAATCCACCTATACTATAATAGCATCACTTTGGTTCTGGATGGTGCTCTCTATTAAAGATCAAACTTGAAATTTGGGGATGTGCCTGGAAAATCAGAAGTTCTGGCAGGAAGAATAGTTAGAAGTTGAACCAGGAAAATGTCAGTTATG
>JANHFP010000248.1:57028-67209 GCA_032468135.1 Calamaria suluensis | reverse complement strand
GAGGACAGGAAGGCCTGGAGGAATGTTGTCCATGGGGTTGTGATGGGTCGGACACGACTTTGCAACTAACAACAAAATCTATATTTTGATTATATTATACTTTAACTATGTAATGTGCTTTCTATGAGGCTAAGTGTCTAAAAGACATTAGGCAGGAAGGTTGTAATATTGAAGATTATATCATCCCTGTTTTGAAAGGCCTACTTTAGTTGTAAATTGTTTGCAAGTTATAAGTATTATTTTTAAAGTCCTAGATGGCTTAACATTTAACTATCCAAGCATTTGCCTCTCTCATTACACATTGACTATTATTATTTGCAAAACAGAACCTACTATTATGTGGAAATTGTTTTTCTTATGTTGTTGTTGCCCTTAAAAATGTCAAGAGGCTAGAAGCTGTGTTCATCTATGGAAATATCTCCTTTCTAATCTGCTTTCTCCTTACTTTATGCAAGTGAGATCTTTAGCAAGCCTTCTCATGATAACCATTAACTATGAACTATGATATACTCAAAAGCCAAATGGGTTTTACTCTCATTTGTAATAGTTATAACCTGTCTTGATTGATGAAAGAAGCAGAAATATATGGTATAATTATTACTATTTAACATTAAAATATATTGTATATTACAATACTAATGTAGTAATGACATTAATATTGATATATTAGTACATTAATAAATAATCAGATGATCTTATTTTGTGTATTTATAATTTATAGATCACAATAAGTTATTAAGTTTCTTTAGCTGCCAAAATATTGAAATGGGATATAAGAGAATAAATATTGACTTATTTCACATCTGTAAGATGAACTGGATTTTAAAAGTAAGAAACCTGCATCTTTAATATATTTTCCCCTCATCAGGACTAGATTTTTTTATCACACATTATTACAGCCAGCTACACATATGTTTATTTCTGTGAAAAACTATTTAATTGCAGCAGAAATAAGACAAGTAGGGATATATTTTTGAAGAAAAAAAACTTCCAGTTCAGGTAAAGTGCATCCAAATATAACTATCAGTCAAAATGATTTCCCAATTAAAATACCACAATAGTTGGGGAATAAAAGTTCCTTGTCAGCTGAGGAATACTATTCATCCTCAACATATTTATGCAAAGAATCCCAATTCTGTTAGTTAATGTCAGCTATGCTTGACAGATGGGAATGTAAAAACAGAAATCTAAGTGTACTGTCTACAGCCAATGCCACATTCAAGGTCAAAATTCTCTAAGAACAAACTTGTGCTGTATTAATAATCAAAAAATGAAAAGTATTTTGTCAGAGAAAGGTAGCTATAACTTTCACAGAATCACAAATTCTTCCAAAAGTTCGCCATGATACCATGAAATGTTCCATGTTCTTAAAAAGTGTAATACAGTAAATTCACATTTTATTTATTTATTTATTGATCCAATGCATATGGACACCCATCTCAACAAGTGTCTATGGTCAGCAAACAAAGTTAAAATGAAATAAAAAAATTAAAAGCACTTATGATGCTTTATTTCTTATTCAATTAAAATTTGCCTTTTCTCTGGAAATTAAAAGTAACATACATATGGGGAAGGGGAAAACTGCCTAATTTTTTCCCCACAGCAACAATCATGTGAAATCAGTGGACTAAGATAGAATAACTGGACCTAGGCCAACTAACGAAGACAATAATACAACACAGTCTACTGATGTCATTTGATCTAAGTAGCCCTATCAAAACCACATTTGATAAAAATGTGTAAAAAAGCAGTATTAATAAAAACAGGTAGGAAACTCTAGCTGTTCTCAATTAACAAGGCTGCTCTAACAGTACTGCAGAACTGCAGTTAATTTATCCATCCTGCTGTCTGAACATTTTATAAAATGACTGGGGGTGGGAAAGAGGTTATATCTACATGCCTTTAAGAGAAGCTCAGAGAAATCTCTTATGTAAGAAATCTTATGTAAGAAATCTCTTATGTACTCATGCTAAATGTTACAAAATTGAGTGCTCCAACATCTAAGAAGAACTTCAGTTGACTTCTGCCCTTGTATTGATCTCTGGTGTCTCCCTAAACGTACCTTCTAATCCTGTCCATAATTAAATGAATTGCCTATAGGTCCTAAACCTGTGGATTCTCCTAAATCCATTTGCAAATGAGTGTACTTGAGTCTGAGAGGTGGCTCAGGTAACACCAGGTTAACCAAGGTGTATTACTATTATTCACGCTTCCTCTGCAGACAGGTCTAATGCTAGGCAATATTATCTTGCCTTGGAGAGATGGGAAGTGGAAACGGAGACAAGGTATTGATCTACTTCCTTTAACATGCTAATTTCCATGTGATGGTGTCAATCACCAAAAGGTTGGCACTTCAAAAGGAATTGTTTCTAAGGGGAAACATCTTCTTCAGCTACAGACAAAAAGCCACTCAGAGACAGAAAAACAAATAGCTACAATGTGTAACCTAGACTAAGTAGAAAAAAGTTTTGACACCATGCCCTGAAAATACAGCCATTAGAAACTGAGTTCCATACAAAACCAGCATAATTTAAACAAATCAAAATCCATTGGTCATGCTGATGACTATCTACTAAAACTGATATAATGCTTTTCTATTTAAGATTGTATTCAGCAACTGAGGTTACTCTGGGAACTGCATTATTAAATTTCTGGGAAATATATACTTTGTTATTTCCTTCAACTAGTTTTCACTTCAACCTGGTTGTCTAGTAAAAGAGAACACAAAGAGGTACTATATATATTTTTACTTTGTTGGGTGATATGGAAAATATTCAGATGCTTAGAAGAAATATAAATAAATAAATAAAATATATTTTGGCTGTTTTACTCATTATTTTTGTTCCCATAAGAAACATTAATCTGGCAGGTTACAATGGAAGCAAGTAAACTTCCTACAACATACACCAGCATATTTCCTAAAGGTTCTGATTGTGAAACATAAAAAAAAACAATTGTTCAAATCATTCAGACCTTAGTCACAATATTAAAAGCATGCTAAACAAAGGTTCTGTTCCCAACAAATTTATGTGGAACACCAACATGATAAAAATATTTGGGTAAATAAAGATAAAGAAAAAAAGCATTGCACTGGCAAGAAAAAAAGATTAGGGGAGATACATTTATTGCAAAATTTAATTGCTCTGTTATTTTAACTCAGATCTTAAAAATATAATGTTTAGGGAGATGTTAGGGTCCAGATTGATGCTTTTTAAAAGAAAAGAAAAGGTAATTTTTTAAATAGGATATGCATTATTCTAAAATATTTCTATTTTTTTACAAACATATTGCTTAGGCTGCCTGTTGAAGGAAAAATGTATCAAACAGAAGGAGAACTCCTTTTTCAAGGAGATATGATCTAGAACCAAAGAAGAGTCTAGTATGAAGAGGTAAATCTTAAAGTAAGCATATTTCTCCTAAAAGGATACCACGACCACATGCTGAACAATCGTCAATCCTGTCTGTATTTACCTGCTGTCAATATTGTGGGACGAAATCAATGTCCTGTTTAGCTTCTGACCTGCCAGAGCTGAAACAAACAAAAACCAGATCTGGAGCCATGGGAGAACACAGCCAACTGGCAAACAGCAGGAAACCAATTGTTAAAGTGACATTTGGCTCTGACACATGCAGCCTCTTTGGGGCAAACTGTTATTCTCTCAAACAAGGCATGAAGAGATAACACCATAAAATATGAACAAAATGGAACTTGTTTCCTTGCCACTAAATTGTTAGCTTTATGGGACTTCATGCTGAACAGTATGAAAAAAAATCCAATTTGCTTTGAAGCGCATTAGTCTGTCTAACATCCTAATTATTGTTTACATTGCCATTTGACTTCTATTAAGAATTGAATAATTACCTAGCAGTTCATAGTTTAAAAATACAAGCAAACAGGATTATCTGGATAATTAAGACACTGTACTGCAGCTTTGAACCAATGCTGTGTAAAGCATCTTTCCCATAATGTAAGTTATTATTAATGGACATTTTAAAATGATGCTGAAGCTTAAGCATATGGTAAGATATGGTTTACAATAATTTAAACAATGGAATTTACAATGGATCCAGATTTAAGCACAGAAAAGCTTCATCTCTTCCATTTTCTATTTCCTCAAATTTCTTCATCTAAGCAGTAGACTTTGAGCTGATTTTTCACTTACATGTCCACATTTCATTTTTTTAATCCTGAAATATTGTAGTCTATTGATTTAATAGAGCAATTGGTTGAGGGAATGTAGATTACTCCCAATTATCTATTAAATCAGAGGGTACATCATTCATCCTAACATAATTATGCAAGTTACTCAAATAGTATCATTTGTGTCATCTTATGTCACTCAGTGATCATATCATTAAGCAAATGAAGAAAATAACATAATATCCTTCATTACCAAAATGATGTCAAACTTATTTGTGTGTTTATTTACAGGGTTTATGGACTGTTCCAGCTGACACTAAATGGTAAACAATTTTCTCTACATAACTCAAGTTAAAAACAACAGTATAAAAATGTTGTCTCCCCAGGACCTGTCCAAAGAACCAGGTCTTTGCACACTTTCTGAATACTAAATCGGCAGGTGCAATTCAAACATTGGAAGAATAATATTCCACAAAAGGGGCAGCAATAAAAAGGGAAGAAAAATTCAAAAAAAATGTTGTCTTCGGCACCTGAAATCAATTGCATTTAACTCCACTTAATCAAAGATTAATTGGAATAATCTCATTTTAAACAGTATAATGATTCATTATTCTCCTATTTTTCCTCATAACAATAAGCTTATTAAAGAAACCGGTTCGTGGCCCAATAACTGGCAAAACCATCCAGTGATCTTCCAAAACTAACAGTGGAGTTGAACCTGGATCCCTCTTTAAAGTTCAAGAAATATTCCTAAACAGTATGTATTCTACAAAAGGAGACTGCAATACTGTGCCATCCAACAGGCTAAGAAAACATTTCCTATTTCATAGTTTTTCACTCAGTCACTATGATTAATAAAATACAGTACTGATTACTCTCTTTGAGAAAGTGGATTAAAGCTCTACAATTGTGTTGGCTGAGAAATGCAATAAAAATGCTCTTGAACCGCTAGGTTGGTAGTTCCATGGTTCTGATCCAGTCCCTCTCTCTCTTAGTCCAACTTACCTCACAAGGTTATTGAAGGGAAATAGGAGTATATGTTCACTGCCTTGAGTCATTTGTAAAAATAATAAAGGCGAGATACAAACAAATAAAACAAATAATAAATCCTAGACTGGCAGGCTCCACATTCCCAATGTGAATGGTGACAGTGTTGATGATACTTATGTATCATCTTTATAGAAAAGGTAGGAACCACTGCAGTACAAGATAACAAGAATTGTAAGGAAGAGAAAATTGGCTCAGTGAGCTCTTTGGTAGACTAAGAGTATGATCTTGGAATTCTCAATCCAATAATCCAACAATTTAGCAATTATTATAGAAACTACTTCCCCGGCTATGATAGTTAATGGATTAACAGAAGAGACTGAACAAAATATGTCTAGTAAAATCATTGAACTCAATCTCCACTTCAAACTTTTTGACCCGAAGACCAAAGGAATCTTGCTATTATTTTTGTCAAAACCTGAGTCTACTTATCACTACCAGGGAGTGTTAGCTGCTATGGCAATCCACTGGAATGTGTGGCCAAAACTCTCAAAATTCTCAGGCTGCAAGTAAATAGGCAGGAAAATCACGTTCAGAATAATTTGTAACACTGAGGTTAGCCTATATGACACTGTATTATTTACTTATTTAACATGCTGCAGTGATTAAGATGTTGGCTTAGAGAGGAGGAGGGCCAACATTCAAGTAATTAACTGAACATAAAAACTAACTTGAAAACTGTAGGCCAGCCAATCTCCTTCATTCCATCTTACTTCATGGGATTATTGTTGAAATAAAATTAGGAGAGATGCCCTGAAGTCTCTGAGAAAACAGATATAAATGCAGAAAAATGAACAAAAATAACAGAAGAGGCAAAAATAGAAAACAGAATTTAAAATTATAATAGATTTATTTATTTATTTATCATACTGCCTGTTTCACCAATAAAGTGAACCTTTTGTAAGTTTGGACAACTTACAAAATAGTAAAAAGGTAAATATAAAAATAGTTAAAATTAATAAGGCTTAAATAAGAACTGAAACCAAGGTGATTGACAGCAAGTGGGTGAAATCTTCTCTCTTGCCTCCATACTTCCACCAACACACTAACAGAGATCCAAGCCATCCAGCAAAACCTGGAAGAGCAGAAGGGAGGGTGCAGAACTCAACTCCAGTGGAATGTTCCACAGGGTGGAAGCCACAGCGGAAGATGTTCTTCTTTTAGACCGCACTAGTTGAAAGTCCATGACAGACAGGGTACATAGCATACCCTTTCAGCTGGAACACGTGGGGCAGGCCAATCTAATTGGGGCAACACAACTTCTCAGATACTCTGGTGCCATGCCATAAAGGGTTTTAAAGCTAATAATCAATGTAACAGCAAACTAGCAACTAATGCAGCTCATGAAACAGTACTATTATATGCACTACCCTAAGGATCCCCAGAACTGTCTGCACCATTGCATTCTGTATTAGCTGTAGCTTTTGAAAACTGTTTAGGGGTATCCTCTTGTAGAGTGCATTGCAACAGTCCAATTAAGAGGTGACCAGGGCATGAGTGACTGCATGTGAGGGCTGAGAATCTATATAAGGGCACAACCATATAAGGGCAACAAGGCTCAACGTGACTACCTGCTCTTTGAGCCAGAATTGTGAGTCTAGGAGAATCCCCAATTTCTGCATAGGATCTGTCCAGGGTAGTGCAACACCTTCCAAAACTAAAGGTGATCAACATCCACATGCTGAAATTTTCCATAACCACAGCCACTTTATCATACCAGGGTTCAATCGAAGCTTGGTTTTTTTCCCATCCAGACCCCTGCAGCTTTCAGACACTGTGAATGGGCAGCTATTAAGCCTACCAAAAGCTAATCTTACTTTATTATAAAGCTACATTTAAATAATATTACAAACCTGAAGGTACAGACTTGCTGCCACCAATTAGTGTGAATCCTTCCCAGGTTCCTTCCCCTGATCTGTAAGCTATTGAGGGCTCTTTCCTCTATTGTCTGATCCTTTGATAAACATCTCTTCCCTTTATCCTTCAAGGTCATTCTCCCTGACCATTACACATATTAAGCCAAATCCAATACAAACAGATATTGTCAGCTGTTTTCCATTTTGACTGCTTTCTTGTTTATTTCTGCCAATGTCTCAAAAAATCTATGGTCCCAGCAATTCGGAACAGGTGATTTTCTCCTAAATGGCGATATTGCAAAATAATAATAACCCTGAAATTTGGAGAATAAAAAAGAGTGATTCCTTCTAATCATAATTTCCTTAATGGAAAAAGTTAATGAGATAATAATTATTTTGTCGTTTTTAAACTTATCTCTAAAGAGAACTAAGTATTGTGTTAATCTATTTCTACTAATTTCTACTTCTTCGTAACAGAATATGATACAAGTGGTAAGCAACATGAATTTAATAAAGAAATTCATATAAAGAAATAATAAATACTAATAAAAGCAAGTAAAAATTGCCACTACTACTATTATTATTGAGAATGAGTAATAAGTATTACAAACTAATATAGTAACATTTGTCCAACTGCTTCTGTAGACTTCATATTTTTTGCATATTTTGATTGTTTATAATTCCAGCCATTTTAAGAACTGGCGTAAAAAGTAAGCTCTCAAATCAATTGAAGACAGAGAGTATTATTTTCTCATTTTTAGTTTACAGGTGTGATCTTTTTACTTATAAACTGTTTTGAAAATTGTGTTGACTGTATGGAGAATTTAAAATGGGGTATATAAGCATATGGGTAGGAAAGAGGAGCCAGGAGGTGTTTGATGTTGTCTAATATCATCCTTACTCCATCTTTTAGTTCCTTGGAAGAAAAATGTCTCACTATTTCCATTGAATCTCTGAATTGCACCAACTCCTTCTGCATGTTTCTTTGTTGTTCTAAACCTCTGCTTAATTATGCCACATGGCCTGACACTCTGCAGTTTACTGCTCTGTGAAATTAACTTTGAATTAAACACTAATTGCACATCAAAATGCTTTGTTTGCATATTCGCAGGATGGGGAATCAATACTTTACTGTTATTTTACAGAAGACATCTAGAATGGATTTTGGTCCTGATGTCATACTGTTGATTTATATGACACAAAATGAAAACAGTCTTTTTCCTTTTTTTAGTGAAACATGTATGCAAAGCATTGTTGTGTAATCAATAACAAACTGTCAACTGATGTGTTCCATAAAAGCTAGCTTGTTGCAGCCTACAGCAAGATTCAATCATGCTTTAGCAGGCAAAGGATTGTATGATGAAGAGAAGAACAGGGGACAGAGATAATAATTATCTGAAATACTGTAGCTATTTTTTTATTGTATTTTTTTCTTAAACAATCATACTGATTTTTCTTTTACAAGCTACATAAAATTTTAATTGAGTTGATTCATATTAAATTTATGTGTGCTAAAGTCAGCACAACAGAAAACCGTCTTTTCTGAGGACTCAGCACATTACAATATCATATTAATCGTGCAATAATAAATCAGGATCTCATCACCTCTCCCACCCCCTTTAACCCAGGTTGCTACTTTAATTTTCCAACCTTGGAAACTCAGGGGAAAGATCCCACTTAAAGTGCAAATGCTTCACTTCATAACCCAACCATTCTATGCAGTATATTGTTAGCACTTTTCCCTCACAAAGGGGTCCCAGACCTATTTTACATATATGGGGTGACAATCAAAGCACACTCTTACAGCTGAAGGCTCGAGCTGCAAAGAGAAATACTGTGCAAATATCACATCCCTATCTCTTAAACAAAGAACTTTAAACCCAAATGGGGTTCATTTGCATGAAATCCAAGACTTCAGCATCTACATAATAGACAGAAGGAGCTTCTCCTTCACTCTTTCCAAGGGAAGCGCTTATCTCCTTTGTGAAAGTGGGAAATGGGTGGGCTATTTTGCATGAGGATGTATACAAGAAATGTAAATCAGGGATCTGCTGCAGGCAGA
The DNA here is from genome assembly GCA_032468135.1 of Calamaria suluensis. NCBI lineage: Eukaryota > Metazoa > Chordata > Lepidosauria > Squamata > Calamariidae > Calamaria > Calamaria suluensis. The sequence goes on along the minus strand of JANHFP010000248.1, from coordinate 58,103 downwards.
AAGCAAACTGGCCAGACAGCTGACAATCCTCCATTCACAGGGGAAACTTCTCTGGCTTCCAATGGGAGTAATGAGAATGGAACAAACATGTTTGCTTCCCAGGGTGGGAGAAGCTAATCCTGAATATTCATAAAGTGACCATTTAGTCATGGAAGTGTTAATTATTTCCAGCTCATGAAGCTATGTGACCTCACCTGCTCCCAGAAAGTATATCAAAAGAAGGAAATAATCAGATGGAATGAGAGCAGAATTTGATCCCACAAGTTAAAAGTCAACCAAGGAAAGGATAAAAGACAGAAGGATTCAAAAGACATAAGAGATGGCTTGAAATCTTCCTTTCTCACATATTCTAGCAGCTACAATAAAGATCTGAGATCAGTAGGCCATGCTACTGAACACAGATAAATAACCCAGCAAAATTGCCAGGCTGTATTTCTCAGAATCTTGCCAAGCTTACAAATTAGAATGGATATTTTACGTCTATAAGCAAACTATAAACATTTCACATTTAATTCATACAAACCTGATAAGGCTAGCCACAATTTGCTACACATATTAAATGAGGAAAGAAAATAAATTGCAATTATTTCAGTGGTGAACATGAGGGAAGAAGGGAGAAATTGAACAAATGAACTATATTATGTATGTCACAATTTATTTATAATTAATTAATTTGGAAATGTTTAAAACCATGACTTCCCTCGCTACACAAACCTACTCAGTATCTGATACTATTTTACAATACAATCTTATTGTCAATTCAATAGGAAGCCTTACTAATTTTAAAAATACAGATACAAAAATATATACAAAGGCTTCAAATACGTGAAAATATAAATTAAATTGTACTTTTTTCTGGATACAATCAGACGTTGATCTGTAAATTTATATCATCTAAGGTCATGGATGTCAAAACAAAACAAAATCCAGATTCCTACAAAACTAAAGCTGTGGGGTTACATTTATCCTTGCCTGGTTGCAAACAAAATATGGGTTCATATTTTAAAAATGAAACAAATAATAAAATAAACTAGAAATAATAACAAAATTCTCTCTCCAGTTATATCATTTGAAA
>JANHFP010000247.1:240163-253589 GCA_032468135.1 Calamaria suluensis | reverse complement strand
TCTTGGAGGGGTTGAGCCTTAGCCTGTTTCTGCCCATCCAGACCCGTACCGCCTCCAGGCACCGCGACATCACTTCTACAGCATCGTTGGGGTGGTTTGGCCCGTGTTTATGGTATAAAAAGAGCTGCTTGAATTTCAGCAGAAGCACTTGGTTTGGACTAGTGTACCTCTCTTTAATTCTACACAAAAAAGTGTGAAAACCTACTTTCCTTGCTCGGTGTGATTGTTGAATCATTGTACCAGGTAAAATGAATCAGTGTTGGGCTGAGCCAGCAGTTAAATCACAGCTGCTTTTTGCAACTTACTGATGAGTGAAGTCAGGTAACTTGTTAAGTTAACAACTGCAATGATTCACTTAACAACTGTGGCCAGAAAGGTAAGATGGAGCAAAACTCACTTAACAAATGCCTTGCTTAGCAAAATAAATTTTGGACTAAATTGTGGTTGTAAGTTGAGGATTACCTGTGTACTTATTACTCCTGCTTCCTATTTTGCCCTCAATTAAGGGCAAATGAGGTAGAGTGGGCTGAGGAGTGACATATCCAAAGTCACCTGGACGGCCTTCATGCCCAAGGAAGGCCTACAATTGACAGTTTCCTGTTTCCAAGCCAGCATCTTAAACTATTTCTTTTAAAAAAAAAATTTTTAATATAATTCCATCTTCAATTAAACTGTGTCATCCGGGTACAGATATATATGTAAAATAATCAAATTTTACAACAATATTCATTACAGTAACATTCTGTAATATTAAAATATTACACATATTTGCTTCTCTCTATCTTCTTTATTTCATTAATATTTCTTTTGTTTCCCTGTTTCTTAGTTCCATTTTTGTTATTTAACCGTTGATAAAATAAGTCCCATGTCAAATAATATTCAGTTTGTTCTTTTTCCTTAATTGCTAGTGTTACAAGTCTGCACATCCTAATATTTTCCTGATCACGCTCTCATCTGTGGGGAATCTCTTCACTTTTCCAATTTTGTGCAAATAGGATGCTAGCTGCATCCTTAAACTATATTTCTTTTTAAAAAAAAATAGTTTATTGAATATTAAAATTTGAAAAAAAGAACAGACAATAGAAACAAAAAGGCATAACAAATACAAAAAAAAACCAAAACAGATAAAAGCAGATAACAAAATACTTAACTACTAACAACAACATTCCGTATCGGTAACTCTATCATTTTACAATTCTATCTTTCTTTCTCTTATAGTTAAGGACACATTTCCCCTTTGCAGGAAACGGAGGGAGGAAAAACTTCCACTGCTTCTTGGATTGACTTCTAACCGGAGGGTGGGGGGAAGAAGAGTGAAAGCCCGCCAAGCTACTTTTGAGTACTCTATGGTCGCCGCCGAAATGCACGCTGGGAGCTGTAGTTATGCGGTCTGAGGCGGCTAGCCAAGATCCGTTTTAACCGCTTAATTAAGCGAGCGACGTTCCACTGCCTCGCTGAAGTAACCATGGCGGCGGCGGCGGCTGTGTCGCCGGGTTTAGGAGACCATTGGTGGGCCGAACTGCCTCGCCATGCCGTGCTGAGTCGTCTGAAGGAGCAGGCCTCAGAAGCCGGGCCGGAGACGGAGCAAGCCAGGCCAGCCCTCCCGAGGGACCTGATGTTTGGCATCGGCGGAGAACTCTTCCTGTGGGACCGAGAACGCGCCGCCTTCTGCGTCCTCAGCCTGAGGCACCTCGACGACGACCCGGACAACTTGGCCTCATACCAGGTGGGGCGTTTGTTGAGAGACTGTCCTGGTTCTTAGAGGGGGAAGGCCAGGTCGCGGAGGCTCCCCCCCCCCTCCATAGCAGTGATGCTCTAGCTGTAGGGGGAAAAAAAAACTCGTTCTCTTGGCTTGTTGCAATGTCATCTCCATCTTTTGAAAGAAAAAACAACAACAACCCTGCACACCTTGCTGAAATGCTAGCGTTTTGCTTGTGGGAACCATTCCTTTGCTTTAGGAAGGAATATGTCTGTAAACTTTGTGCATCAGGTGTGTGGAAGGAGCATCTTCCCTCCCCTCACCTAGGCTATTATTTACCTCAGTGGTGAAATCCAATTTTTTTAACTACCAGTTCTGTGGGCGTGGCAGGGGAAGGATACTGCAAAATCCCCATTCCCTCCCCACTCCAGGGAAAGGATACTGCAATATCCCCATTCCCTCCTCACTCCTAGGGAAAAGATATTGCCAAATCTCCATTCCCACTTCACTCCTGGGGGAAGGATATTGCAAAATCCTCATTCCCTCCCCACTCCAGGGAAAGGATACTGCAAAATCCCCATTCCCTCCCCACTCCTGGGACCAGCCAGTGGTGGTATTTGCCGGTTCTGCAAACTGCTCAAAATTTCCGCTACCAGTTCTCCAGAACCTGCTGGATTTCACCCCTGATTTACCCCATGCACACAGCATGAGGCAACATTTTTGCATACGCAATGTTTTTGCCCCCAATTTTGAATGGGTAAATTTGGATTGAATCAGAAAAGTTCAGTTTCCCGTGGGAAAAATGAGGGTGTTCAGTGAAGAAAGTGTGTAGAAAGTGGCATCTGTAAGAGAAAGCCAAATTACCAACTGTTCTTGAACTCCTGTTTGGCACCGAAGTGAAAGTTAACTAACTTTCACAGATCCCTTAAATTATATTAAATATAATTTTATTTTATATCTGAGGTTGCAATTAATCTTTAATTGATTTAATTGATTTATCAATTTTTAATTGATAAAATACTTTTATTTATATTTGTGAGTGACTCTGGGCAGTGTACAATATTTAAAGAAAACCAACAAATAGGTTTTAAACTGTTATTAAAAACTATTAACAATTGCCCTTCCTTTGAACTTTGGGGTGACTCATAAATTAGATGAAAAGTACTATAAATATTGGTTAGTTGATAGGTAGATTGATTGAAGATGCATGAAAAAAATTGGTCATGTGAATGCTTGATCTTGCCAGTAATGTGAAGCAATATACTCTCCAGCCTTGCAATTTCTGTGAGATTTTTTTTGCTATAATTCTTTTCTGTTCTTATTTTACATAAGTTGGCAAGAAAGAGAAGTGCAGTTTAATTTTTGCTAAACGGAGAACCCAAAGAGATACATAAATAGAGACAGTATATAGCTTCATTGACAAACCAGGAATTGTTTTCCATAGTGTCCAAGGACTATACATCACACATCTGTTTCAGTTGGAAGAATAAATTATTCCTTTTGCCTGTGACTGCCAACTTTGTAGTAATGTATTGTAGTTATGAATCTATTTGCAGACTGATCCTTAAGCATTGGCAGTTACTAGTAATACTATGACTAAAAAGCTTCATTTTGTGTGAACATAGTTATTATGTTTTGTAGATTATGGATCATGACTGCACATTGTGGAAAGATACCCAATTTAAGTATATTCAACAAAATTTGATTAAGCAAATCAAGGCTTAGCATACTGTGTATCAATCCTAATGCTAACATGAGAAATGTCTCTAACTAATCAAACCTGTTTTTGTTTTCAGATTCTTCTCTGTATAAATTCACCCTTTTTTGAAGTGTATCAAACTGTTTTAAGTCCTATGCAACAGCATGTAGCTCTCATTGGAACAAAAGGATTAATGGTGTTGGAATTACCTAAACGTTGGGGAAAGAATTCTGAATTTGAAGGTGGAAAAACAACCATTAATTGTAGGTATGTAGAATTTCCATTCATCTTGATTATCAGCTTTAGAATCACCTAAGATTGCTTTATCATTTCTCTTTTTCTATCATGTTGAGTGCCTCAAGACTATTATTATTATGTAGTGGTGCCACTGGATAGAAGATTGCTTGCCAATGTACTCCTGTCCAATATTTAAAGAGACCCTTTTCAGTTACGCAAGTTATTTAATAGCATCTCCAAGATGGGAATCAAAGTGACAAGACTGGAGATGCAGCAGTGTAATCCATTTCCCTCCTGACATCACATACAGAGGCAGCAATTGGATTGTGTTGTCTTGGCCACTGCTATCTTGCCTTTTTTGACTCCTCCTGTGAATATTGCTGATTTGCATTATGAAAAGCAGTAGTTCAAACAGCTTCAAACAGGTGCCTGAGTGTTAGTGAGGATAATTTTGTTAGATTTGACCTAAAGTCCAGCTGTGGATATTTCAGACCCTGGAATGGTGTATCTTAAAACAAAACTTTACTTTGGAAATGCATCATCATTTCAGTTATACCTACTTACAGTATGGAGGTAGATGCCAAAAATTTCAATGAAAAAGCAGATGTTTAACAGTAACAGTTGGAAAGGACCTTGGAGGTCATTTACTCCAACCCCCTGCTCATGCAGGAGACCTAGAAACATTTGGAGAAAATTTATCAAGGAAGTGTTCTAGAAAGCACTTTGGGACTTGAGAGAAAGCATTAGATTGAGGTTGCAGGGAAAAGTTTTAATAGGGGTTAACTGGGAAAGCAGTCAGAAAAATATTAAGCCATTCTAATTCTGTCACTGACATAGCAGAGACACAGAATTAGCAGGTTGACCTGCAAAATACAGTAGATAAATCTTTTCACAGCACAGTCATTGTAAACATGTAAGCTGCTGGTTAAAGCGTTGGAACAGATGAATGAATGGTAGATCTTTTGTGGCTGAAATGCAGACATGTGTTTTCCAGCACCATACCTATTGCTGAAAGGTTCTTTACCAGTTCATCATCTCTGACCCTGAAGCATGCTGCTTGGTACCCCAGTGAGACTCTGGAGCCCCATGTTGTGCTATTAACATCTGACAACACAATAAGGTAACATTTTCCTGCTCTGAATTGATTGCATTTAAGAGAGTTATAACTCCAAAGAAACAAAGACAGATCTCAACAAGGCCATCTCTGGTTTTGTATGGATGCTTTTGCTGCGGCTGCTGCCAACAAAAAAAACCCCTAAATCAATATGGAAAATTATTTACCATAATTGATATATACACTTACAGTTATTCAGTCATGCAGGGTTTATTTTTTTGTTTATTCCAAACTTTTCTTTGTTTAATAGGATTTATAGTTTGAGTTCACCCCAGACACCTGTGAAAATGATAACTCTTTCAGATGCTGATGAGGAAACATTGAGACTTAATAAGGGGTAAGATTGAATCTTCCTCCTCTCCAGGCATTATCAGCTATTGTTGGAAACTGGAAACTGGATCTGTGTTTAGAGTCACTGCAGATTAAATCTCTGTCTGCCTTTTCTGCTTCAGGAGAACATATACAGCATTGATAGGAGAGACTGCAGTGGCATTTGACTTTGGACCTCTAGCGGTACTTCCTAAGAATGTAACTGGACAGAGAGAGAAAGATGATGTGCTGGCATATCCTATGTATATCCTGTATGAAAATGGAGAGACATTTCTGATCTATATTAATCTCTTGCACAGGTAAAGACTTGGTTGAAAAAGTTACTTAATGGCATTCAGTTTGCCTATCTGCACTAGAGAGTGCGTTTTCAAACATAAGAGGTTATAAAGGCACTGAGTGAAAAATAAAATGGTTTTAAATGGCTGAATGGAAATCAGCTCTTTCTAAATAATGCATTTCATCATCTGTCATTGGTACTTTGCTTCTAGCTATTCAGATATTCTCTCATTGGGCTAACATTTAGGGCACTACAGTGAAACTGATGGAGAGTCAAGAGGGTTTGTTTGCATGTGATGCAAGGGAAATACATGGAGGATGTTTCATGGTTATGAATATAGCAACAGTATTATAACATCTAGAAAGTCTGATTAATTACATTTGATTTGTTTAAAGAAGGAAGCATCTTAAGTATTTTCCAGTCAGCCCCTAGAATGCTTAGAGCTAAGTCACTTCTCTGAAGTGTGGTTGAATGATTGCTTCCAAGAGTGACATTAGATTTTTATAAAATACAAGATTTTTTTTTGTTCTCAGAATAAATATTAAATATGTGAGACCATGGAACATTTTTAGCTCCTGGTAATTCAAGTAACTCATTTTTTTGTAGCAAACAGTGAAAGTTTCTTTTCATGAAGCAGTTAGCTTGGTTTATTTGGCAGGACAGTGATGATAAAAGTTAATGCTGTTAAACAGCTTGAAATTGTTATTCCAGCACCAGTAACCTTGGAAAACTGCTGGGCCCATTGCCGATGTATCCTGCAGCTGAAGACAATTATGGCTACGATGCTTGTGCAGTTCTCTGCCTTCCCTGTGTTCCTAACATCCTAGTGATTGCTACTGAATCGGGGATGCTTTATCATTGTGTGGTACTAGAGGGAGAAGATGATGATGAACAGATGGTATGTTCCTGCTACAGTTCATACTTTTGAGAAAAAAGTGTTGATATATGGGAGGAATCTCTAGGTCAATGGTAAAACAAAATGTTCTGCATGCAGTAAGCTCTAACATTGTTCAGATGAAAGAATCAAATTTTAATCGATAGAACAGATCCATGCCAGTCTTGGCTAGAGGATGAAATGTATAAATAGTACTTATATTGTAAACTGCCCTGATAGAGTTGTAAACCGCTTTGGGGCAGTATATAAGACTATATGCTATTGCTATTAACCCAATGTGTCTCAAGGGAATCATGACTTGAAAAATGTTAATATAATCATTCCATTTTCTCTGCAGTCTGTCAAGTCTTGGGATTCCCGAACTGATCTCATTCCATCACTTTATGTGTTTGAGTGTGTTGAATTGGAACTTGCTCTGAGACTAGCTTCCCGAGAAGGGGAAGAACCTATAGAGTCAGATTTTTCCTGTCCAATGAAATTGCACAGAGGTAAGAACACGGCTCATTACTCCCCTTATATTTGTTCTCTTCTACCTTGTCCTTTTTATATCTGATAAAACTGTCTTTTAGGGCATATAACAAAATATTTTTTTAAAAAAACATACACATCTGGAAAGCTCTAGCATTATGTCAGGAAGTTTAAAATCCCAGTTAATTCTAAAGTTGGCTGGATAACGTTATAGAACAATTGAGACAATAAAATAAAAGATGAGTTGCATATGTGACCTTGAAATGGTATTCTTATACAACTTAATGTGGGTTTAGTTGAACAAAGTAGATTGTTTAAGTAGAGAAGCACAGCATTGTACTGTGAGTCACTGAAAGAAGTACAGTATGTAAAGATATACGGCAAACATGTATTTATACAATTTATGTTTTGAGTAGTAAATGGCAAATAATCGGAGAGGCTAATAATTTCCTATTCCAATTACATCAATTTTTTTAGATAAAGTCAAAGCAAAATTGTTTCTGTAAATCCCTTGCCATATTTTTAAAGTTGTTTTACTATATAATCATGAGCAAATGAAGTGTTGGGAGATGATGGAACTGCTTCATATAAGAAACCTGGCAGATTTCCATTTTTTAAAATAAACTATCACGTACATGCGGTATGAAATCTGTCTTGTGTCAATTTGGTCATCAATTAACACAAACCATGCTTGTATTTCTCAGATCCCAAATGCTCTTCTCGCTACCACTGCACACATGATGCTGGTGTACATAGTATCGGACTCCCCTGGATCAACAAACTACACAAATTCCTTGGTTCTGGTAAGTAATCTAGTCTTCTTTGCTTGTAATTCGTTTTTTTAAAAAAATGCACATTTAGGTTCTTGCCATTGCCTTTAGTTTAACATATATTAAAAAGGAAAGATATTAATGTGTTCATAACTAGCCTTCAAATTTGGTGGCTTCTACTCTTTGGAGTGCTCTCTCACTGATATTGGGGAAGCAAATACTGCTGTATTTTCTAGCAGTTTGTCTGTCTTGGATCAGACCTTTCTGTGAGAACTCGTTTTTCCTAAACATATTTTTCCTCCCTTTTATAATGCATAGTTCTCATGTACCACATATATTTATAAATGCTTTTATGTTACAAATTTAGTTTATTTTGTTTTTCTGTTTGTGTTTTAACACAAATGTGATATAAAAATATATCCAATAAATAGGGTAGTTTGTGGTTATATCTGAATCCTGAAAAGTGGAATTAGTCTTGTGTATTCCATTTGTGGACTTGCTTTTCAGACGAAGAAGACAAAGACAGCTTGCAGGAGCTTGGGGCAGAACAGAAGTGCTTTGTAGAGCATATCCTGTGTACCAAGCCTCTACCATGCAGGTAGGAGCCAGTGTGGCTTCCACCTTTTCTCCAATTGATGTTCTTCATGCAGCTTATCTTTGGAGACCCTTACTCAACAACTGTTACTGATAGTTGTTGTAACATATGAAACAGTGAAGAGTATGTTGGCTTTGTTAATAATTTTGTACAACATGTTTGGGATAGAGACTAGTTGGGGTGAGGGTCACGTGTACTGCATTTACCTTGCTCAAGTAGAGTTGTATGTTATAGGAAAAATAATGTTCAAGAGAATCGTAGGTTGGGTCTTTCATTTTATATATGTCAAATGTTTTTGTCCCCAACTTTACACTCTTCAGATACGTTGGATTATAACCTTCATTATTTGGGCATCAAGAATGATTGTGCTGATTAGGGATGATGTTGTAATCATGGTATATATCTGTGTACTTGAGATATTGTCTCCAGTTGTATTTTTTCTTTTACTTTTAAACACCCCAGAGTTATTGTGCTTATAAATTATATAAATAAATGATAAGCATCTCAGAGCCATGTTGATCTGAGAATTGTATAAATAAACAAATACAGTTGTCAAACATTTGGTTGGGAAGGGTTGTGCTAGAAAAAAGGAAGGCTCGTGAACTGAACGTGCCTGGAATCCAGATATAATCACCTAAACCTTTTTAAGAAGCAAGCAGTAAATGTGGGTCATACTGCCCATCAAATAGGAGCTAAATAGCTTCCCATAGAGACAAATATAGTAAAGATGGCTGTTCTTCTGCCATTAAGACTGCCAGAACTTTTGAAGAGATGTTTTGTTCTTGTAGACAACCTGCTGCAATTAGAGGGTTCTGGATTGTCTCGGATATTCTGGGCCCGACAATGGTTTGCATCACCAAGTCCTATGAATGCATTACCAGGCCTCTTCTGTAAGTATGAAGCCATTTGTAATCTATGCCCAAGTCATATTTACTTTTACTTTAAGTTTTCAGTGTTTCTTAACCCCTGGAACTTTAAGACAGTAGGGCTTCAACTCCCAGACTTCCCATGTATGCTGGCTGAGGAATTTTGGGAGTTGAAGTCCCCCACCATAAAATTTCCAAAATTAAGAAACACTGTTTTAGATTGAGGTGGCTTGTTCCATAAATCTTATCAAGGCTGCCCATAGATTCAAATGCAGTATTAAACAGTTAAATCAAAGTTAATCATTGCTTCACATTTAGAAGTACTCAGAATACATATAGCGGATTCAGATTTTGGTTGATATGGATTTTTAGATTTCCTTGTTTCAATTACAACATTACCTTGTTCTTGAAAACATATCTGTGTTTCCTTATATATCTGTTGTTTGGCTAAGTCCTTTGTGATATGCTTGCTGGCACCAGCTCTCATTGAACTTGAATTCTTTTAAGTACTTCAGAGACAATAACTTTTATATACTCAAAATATAGTATTTTAGTGAAGGTCTGCAAAATCCATGGCCTAAAACCAATCGCTCAATAACTTTGTAGGCCAACAGAACTAATGGGGCATCTATGCTGCTTCCTGTAATAATACAAATGGAAAATTTATGTCTTTTTCCTGGTTTCCAGATTGATTCTATCTCATAGTAAAAGAACACTGTGTCTCCCAAACTAGGCTTAAGCATTTATCTTGCTGTGATTTCCTGGAAAAATGCAATCTTGAAGAAAAATAGATATAAGAATGTTTTATTGGAGAGAGTGTTGGATGAAAAAGGAATGAATTTTCCTTCTATTGCAATTATGTAGTCCCTGCAGTGCTTTTTATCAACATCTTAGCTACAGGGAGAGAGGAAAAAACCCACCTTGATTTCTTTAATCCAGGGGAGTCCAAACTTGGCAACTTTAAGATTTGTGAACTTTAATCTGTTCTCATAGAAGAGGGAAACTCTCCTTAGCAGGTTCTTCCTAGAAATATTAGCAGCAAGGCATAATATTGAATAAACCTCTCTTTCTGACATGTTCTGCATGAGAGTTATGGATAGGAAGGGCCAATAGCAATACAAGACATTTATTTTGACAATGGTAGGAGGGTTATAAATATCCAAGGAACTTACTGAAAAGGGGAAAAAAGAAGGCAGAGTAAAATCGTTGATATTAATAGATGCCTGGCGTGTGTTTTGACAGTTCCACAGTCCACCCAACGTGCCCTCCGCTTCTGTGCACCAAGGAAGAGCCACAGACTTCTACCACACCTCTCCGCATCCTAGCTGAATCACAGGACTCCTTTGAGAGACATATCCGGAACATCTTGTGCCGCACCTCCGCAAATCCACTGTTGCTGAAGTACATCACCTTTCTCTTTGCACAAAAACCAATTTCACATAAAGTGGATTTTTGTTGTTGTTGTTGCTTTGCTGCTTTTCCTCACTGATGTGCTAAGATAAGACCCTTTTCCATGCCTTGGGGAGCGCTTATTGCTTGTTCTTTGTTTTGGCTGTTGGTTCCCATTGCTGCAATTGGAAAACTGCATCCTATTTGGAATGGACCACCAAAGCTTGAACTTTTCAGTGGACTAACGATCAAAATGTTCTTTTTCTGGCTGAAAATCTCCCATTCTGTATTTGGCTATTTTCATATCTTTTCTGCTATTGCCCTAAATCTGTTATTCTTCTTTCATGCAAGGCTGGTAAGAGATTCAGAGAATACAAGCCATCTTGCTGGTTTCCACTGAATTATTATGCTGGTAGAATAGTGTCTTCTGGCTAACTTAAGGGATAGGGAATTAATTAGGGAGCTTTATAAAAAATTGATTTCAATATTCTGTGCTCTCTTTGAGTACTTTAGATGGTTGCTCTTTCTGTCCGTCCATCCGTCCGTCCATCCATCCATCAATTTCATACTTTTTAACTGCCCATCTCCCTCAGATTTATATGACAAACATCTATCTATCTATCTATCTATCTATCTATCTATCTATCTATCTATCTATCTATCTATCTATACTTGTTTGTTTGTCATGTAAATGTATCCTTTTCCAAGTTTGGATGTCCCATGTTTGCTTTGTTTTTGTTTTTTTAAGAGCTGCAGATAAAGAGTCTTCCCCTCCCCCAGAAGAATGCCTTCAGCTTCTAAGCAGAGCCACACAAGTTTTCCGGGAAGAATATATTCTAAAACAGGATTTGGCTCGAGAAGAAATCCAGCGAAGGTAACTGTTTGTAAATTTCTAAATTCTAAATGAAGGAAGTCATTTCAGCATTTTCTTACAATAACTAAAATGAGGGCTTTTAGGTTTTAAGAGTCTGTTGCCCTAAATAAAATAGAGAATAATTCAAAGTGCCACTGACATTTTTATTGGATCCAATGTTTCAGAAAAGGGCACTTAAATGATTTGCAACATGTATATAACAATATTTCTAAAAATGAACAATTCTGCCTGTAATCAAAAAACTTCAGTAAAAGTCTAAAATTGAATTTTGAATCTTTTATTTACTGCCTGCCCTAGTCTTGATTTTCTGCTGACTTACCGTAATACAACTAATAAACCTACACATTACTTTAAAAAATAATCTGTATTATTCTAAGAAAAGCATTTATTTTTCTTCCCCAGTGATTTATTTATTTAGCACACACTACAAATGAAAAGAAATCCCATTTTCTCCACATTAACTATCCCTAGTGTTTCTACATTTTTCTGTCCTTGATATAGAAGAGTTAATAGTTGTTTTTGAATATTTTAATTTCCTTTAAATATTAAAACCGTAGATGTTTATGTTCTGCAATAGTGGTTAGAGGAAAACAAAATATGCAGAGATTGAGGCATTGTTTCCCGTCTAACCTTTAAATCTTTTCTCCGCCTCAGAGTTAAATTGTTACGTGAACAGAAAAAAAAACAGCTGGACGATCTACTGTGCTGTGGAAAAGAAAGGTAAAGGCCAATCCATTTGTGAGCCGTCCCTCCTGTCGTCCCCCCCCCTTTATTGATTTAAACCATGTAATTTTTATTTCTCAGACAAAAATAATCTTAGAATGACTTGTTATTTGAACAGGACAATATGTACAACTTTTAGGGCTTACAGTCTAAATGACAGACACGGAATTGGAGATAAATGTTTGGGGGGAGGAACTTCAGTATGAGTTATCACTGCTACCGGGGATACTTTGTCCAGCTGCAACATAAGCCATTCATTTAACTGTACAGAATAACTGCCACCAATGACAGTTATGATATCCAAAATTGATTAATTTCAGAAAAAAACTGTCTCATAGTTGGATGGAATGGTTTAGAGTCTTTAGAGCAAAACTACACAAAGAATTATGATGGTTTTTCTGGTTCCACGTGCTGGATTGTCCCATGGAAGTAGCAAAACTCAATGATGCAGAATATTCTCATACAGAAAGTATTTCATATTACCCAAGAATGGTTTTGATTATGGAGATCCAGGTCATGATTGTCTCAAAGGTGCTTTTCCAAAAGTCAGTGAGTCATTCTTGGGTTTTTTTTCTTGAAAATGTTTCACTTCTCATCAAGGGTATTACTCATCATACTCTCATCAAGGTACTACTGAACAAAACAAATTCACGTGTCTTAGACTGGGAGGGCTAGGCATTATAGGGAGCATGTTCTGACCTAGGCTTTCTTAGAAACTAAACAGCACAAACTTAGTCCCAGCAAACCTCTTTAATTCATACGGCTGTAAATTACTTTCATTTACAGTCTGCAAGGCTTGATAAACAGTCTTTCAGACAAAGGTTATCAACACCCACCTATCTCATATGGAGCATTGCCAAAGAGCTAATTTCTAGATGCAGGGCAAGGCCAAACTTGGCACAGAGTCACAAACAGAATTTTCAGCTCTTGAATTGGCCAGATGAACTAATTGCTTCCTGCAAAAAGCTCATGTTCCGTTTGCTTTTCTTTTATGTGTTATGGGAGGGGCCAATCATCTCCAAGCCTTACTCCCAAGTTGACCCTGTTTCCTTAATTGTTCCTGTCTTCTGGCAGCTCTGCATGCACACAATGAGAACAGGCTCACACTGTTCTTCTGCCTTGCTAATGTCAGACTTCAGAGACTCTGAAGGCAGCAAAGAACTACCAGATGGCCTGGGCCCCTCTCTGCCTCCGACTCAGAGCCATTGTCCAAGCCTCCCCAATCTCCAGGAGTGACCCATGTTCCTGCCCAACCTCCTTACTGTCTGAATCTGCTGCTATGACTACTGACCCAGGTTGCTAAATCTCAACCTGGTTACTTAATTACTTAGTTACTTAATTAAACCATTTTCTGAAGCTGTACACTAACTGGATTGTTCATAAAGGTAAAGGTTTCCCTCGCACGTATGTGCTAGTCGTTTCCGACTCTAGGGGCCGGTGCTCATCTCCGTTTCAAAGCCGAAGAAGAGCCAGCGCTGTCCGAAGACGTC
>JANHFP010000243.1:0-13911 GCA_032468135.1 Calamaria suluensis | reverse complement strand
GAAGTCCACAAGTCTTAAAGCGGCCAAGTTTGGGAACCTCTGCACTACTCCCTTCCCACCAAAGTCACACCTATTTATCTACTCGCAGCGGCAGGCTTTCAAACTGCTGGATGGGCAAGAGCCGAGGGGAGGATGGGAGCTCTACCACTGCACAGTGCACGGGTCTCGAACCCAGGCTGGCAGCTTTAACTGTTGAGCCATCGTGCCATGCTGTTCGGCAATGAAGGGGAAGGGGGATGTCTTTTTATTCATTTAATCTTTCGGCCAACTCTGGGGAGCTTCAAAAGCGTAAAATCACTTTTAAAAACTTTAAAATATGTATTTATTAATTCCTATGTGTAGTCTCGTGCCTCCTTGGCTACCTGTAAGTTTGTACAGGTAGCCCTCAACTTATAATTGTTTGTTTGCCGACTTCCAGTAGGACTGGAAGGGCCAAAAATCAGTTGGCTGGCACGCAGATGAATGTCAGGGATGAACCCGCGTGCCCACCAATATAATAACAATTATAATAATACAATATAATAATAAATGTATGCCATAGGTTCACCATCAAGGGCCTATCAGATCTCCCCCCTGATCTGTATGGAAGCCAAAATCTCCACCTGGCCCTTCATTTCAGAAAGATTTCTCTGCTGGGCCCCTTCTCTCCATTTTCCCTTTCTTTCTTTCCTTCCTCCTCCATATATCCTGGTCCAGGGCTGCCCGCCTGAGCAAGGGGGCTGGACTACAGAGCCTCAAGGGTCCCATGATTAGGGGACTGGACGCTAAAACATAGGAAGGACGCTTGCAGTAACTGGGTGTGTCTAGTTTAATGAAAAGAAGAACTAGGGGAGACAGGATAGCAGTCTTCCAATATCTGAGGGGCTCCCCCAAAGAAGAGGGAGTCAGGCTGTTCACCAAAGCACCAGAGGGCAGAACAGGAAGCAATGGGTGGAAACTAACTAAGGAGAGAAGTAACTTAGAACAAAGGAGGAAGTTTCCTGACAGGGAGAACAATGAATCAGTGGAACAACTTGCCTCCAGAATTTGTGAATGCTCCAACACTGGAAGTTTTTAAGAAGGTGTTGGACAACCATTTATCTGAAGTGGTGTAGGGTTTCCTGCCTGGTCAGGGGGTTGGACTAGAAGACCTCCAGGGTCCCTTCCAACTCTGTTATTATTCTAAAAATCCATAATTCTCTTCAGTAGAAACATATGAATAATTATAGCCTGGTTCTTCTGCAACTGAAGGCAACTTTCTTTTTTTATAAGTTTTTTGTCACTACTTATTTTTCCTGGAAAACAATGTTATCCAAGCTATCAGTGTAACACCAATGAAAAATACAAAACGTAACTATATGAAAAAAAATAGAACTAACTTCCTGAAGTTAGCTGCTTTATGTGAAATGCTCCCAACGTTGGTGTGATCTTAGAAATGACACTTTGAATTATTGGGGTGCCTATGTAAATGCAAGAGCAGACCTTTGAGACAGGGCAAATGGCAAGATTACAAATGTTCCCTTGCAAAGTCTTTAAGGACCGTCTTATTGGCTTTCTGCCTTCAGGATGGGAGGCGGGAGGAAGCAGTTTGTCTTTCTTTGAGAGTTGTATTTCAGAATGAATTATTGATGTTTACTTAATAATATAATCCGCATCATAACAACACAGATAGATTAATTTATTTGCAGTGTAACATTGTGCTCTATTCTGGCTATGTTTTCTATGTTCCCCAGAGCCTAGAGGGGAACAACTGAAATAGTTGGTTTTTTTGTGTGTGTGTGAATTTTTTTTTATGGAATTGTGTTAGGCAGTAACAAGCATATTAGTTTCTCACAAAGTAGAAGGTGTGAAATCTCTGTTCTAATGAAACACGCCTGGAGCTTTTGTCTTACTAATGTCCTTTCAAACTTTCACTGATTGTGTTAGTTGATACACATGCATGGCATCATTTCCCTCTTTTTTTTCTGCAGAAGGGGGCATTATAAGAGAGGATGCAAGTACATCGGTGGCTTTGTTTTGTTTTTGCATTAGGTAATTTCTTAGAACAATAGTGTCTAATAGCAGCTCAGCCAAAGATGCCTCCTGCCAACTTTACACTGGGGAAATAATAGGAACTTGGTAGAAAGCCTAATTAAACTGTGTGTTAATGTGACACAGACATGATGTTAAGGGATTTATTATTCAGTGAAGTAATTTCTTTTCAATGCATAAATGCTTTGGCACCATCCATGTGGGAATATTTTTAAATAAATAATTCCTTTCAGACAAAAAAATGTGCTAAGAAAATGCTATCACCATGGGCATGGGTGCAGGCTGCTATTCCCACGATCAGGTAGGCCAGTCTCAAGTTTATTATCAAAAGCTGCTATCAGAAAGAGCAGAAGTTCAAGATACAAGTATGGGGAAAGAGATGCCAAGAAAAATTTCAGAGAACAGTATTCTGTTTGCACGCAACACCGTGGGAACAGGTAAAAAGTTAGGAAAGATAGCAGGGTTTGACAAGCTGTAGCCCTGAAAAGAAATGATTGTTTATACTTTATCGAAATATTATTTTAGTACTTGTTTGTTAACAACTCTGTAAGCTATTCGCTATTTTTTTCCATAAAACTATGTAATATATTGCTCTTGGCTCCATACAGTAAGAATAGCCCTATATTGGGAATGTCCAAAGAAGAGCATTCTGGTTTCAAGATCTCATCTGAAGTAGGTTGTACTTGACAAAATAGTAGCTTATTTTGTCTAGTGGATGGTAATGTTATTTTGTCTAGCATATTTTGTCTATTGATGGTAATGTTATCCTTTACACTTCTAGAGAGGGCAAAGAATACGCCTATTCAGAGCTTCTACTAGATTGAAGAAACTTTTTTGAAAACATTTAAGAAAATGAAGCATATTAGAAGAAAGTCATATGAATAAGAGAGAGGGATATATTTCCTCTACTACTTTTGTTGAATGACTTGAAAGCTATGAACAGGTAGAAATTATATTATTTGTTAATAATCCAAAATTGGATTCCTAAAAATAGAAATTCACACCACAATAACAATAATAACAATAATTGTAGCTTTCTGCTAAAACTCCAGCAGAAATGCAAAAAGCTTTACTACTTGGAACATTGTACATTTTAAGAAGATACTTGGTTGATGCTGACAGTAATCCGTATCAATAATCAGCACCAGTAAATAAATAATATTTCTTATACATTTTTAAATGTTCAGATGACCAAGTTTCATGTTTATTGAATAAAAGATATAAATAATAATAATAATGATGACTCTGACGTCTATTCAAAATGACACTCATTTGATCTCTTGTTCTTTATCTTCCAGGGTTGAGTCGATAGAACATTAAAATCCAAAACAATTTGATATTAAACATGGCTTCCTATATAGAGCTAGAAGTTCTTGCTCTGTTAAAGGTTGTTAATTTATAGCCATTATGCTATAGAGATGAAATTATTTAGAGCTCTCAGCCTCTCAGCTCTCACCGAGTCTCTTAGGAGTTGTGCCGTATATAAGTCTAAATATGTAAAGATATCTTGTAAAATTAAATACAAAAACTTACTTCAGTTTTATTTACAAGATTGGAAATAGCCTATGCATTTATTATTAAGCTTGATTGATTGATGTCTAAATCAATTGATCCAAGGTAATTTTCAACTTTACCATCCTCAAGCTGATTTATCAACCCTTCATATTATCTTAATGGAAAGAAAAAAAATATTGACAAATTATACACCTTGCCTAAATTCAAACTACCTAGAATAAACTTAAGTATAACATTATTCTGTATTTCAAAATATATTCAATGTAACACTATACAATAACATTATAAAGCATTTAAAATAGTAAAGTTGCATAAATCTTCCAGGGGAGAGGTCTTTTCTTCAACAAAGGATCAAGCCAAGCATCTCCTTGAAGCTCCAGCAATCCAAACATTTCACATCGAAGAGCAAAGAGATGGCACTGATTCACTTTATCTCAGCTGGCACTGAGACAGGCAGGAGACGCTTCTATTATATGCAGAAGTCTCTGCCAGTTGTTGCAAGTTCCAGCCAAGGCAAGCAAAGCCATAAAATATGGCTCCCTTAAGGCACACCATGTTTCCTTTCCTTTTTTTTTTAATCATCACTGATTGCTTCCTGGAAACAATGCTGTGTTTTCAGAAATGCCTGAATACCTTGACCCACTCTGTTTCATTTCTTTTCTTACATCTTGAATCACCATTCTTTGAGGAGCAAATTATCCCATTGTGCATGCCTTGCCAGGCAGCAACATTCAAACATTTCCAGTGTGTGAACTTTCATGGAATCAAGAGCTTTAAAAAAGGGCTAGGGATAGGACTTGTCACATATTAATGGAACAATTTCCTCACCCCTTCTTCTCTGAGGAAAAAGAGGTAGAAGTTTCCAGACAGAGGCTACAAATGGGCCACAGATTCTCTTCAAACAGTCTCTGGCATACATCTGGACTCTAGGAATAAATAGGAAGTAGTGCCAAAGAGAAAAATCAAGAAAATGTCGGCTTAAAGAGACTTTTATTTTTGAAGGTAGCAATTCTTAAAGGAATTTACATCAGAGTTTTAGTAATTTGTCAATGTGAAGATTAAACTATACAATTGTATGTATGAATTTGGTGTTTAATGGCAACCTAGCATCTTATATACTTGAATATAAACTGCATGTTCCAAACATTTGTTTTTTTGTAATATATTAGGACAAATAATATCCTGGTCATTGGAGGATGAAGAAATCCTGTTTATAGTAGATAAAGGGCATCTTGTTATCTACTTCAAACATTACACTATCTGATTCATTTCCTTTCCTTTCTTCTTTTCTCTTCCTTCCTTCCTTCCTTCCTTCCTTCCTTCCTTCCTTCCTTTCTTTCTTTCTTTCTTTTTTCTTTCTTTGTTTCTTTCTTTCTAGTGAAGTTGTTCTTTGGTAATCTGAGCATTGTTGTTCCCTTTTTTCAGTATTGCATAGTTGTATATAACTTTTAAATACTAGTATTTAAAGTTTGAAATCAATGTTAGAATTTTTTCTTTATCTTTTTTGTGATCTGGTGTTTGGGGGGCTATCTGTCACACACACTATTATTGGGAGAGAATACCAAGTGAGATACTTCCTGAAAGACCAAACTATATCAGAAGCCACTGGGCTAAACCCAAAGTAGGAGGCATAGCTAGACAACATATGTCAGATAGAAGGAATTTGAGATCCCAGCCTTCCAAACTATAGCTTCAACTTTCAGACACCAAAAACATCAAGATTCTGCAAAAGACCTCTTGGAATTTTCATTGTTAATGTACTCACCCTACTGTATTCATTTCTGTCTCTCTCTTTTGTAATGAAAGTCAACAAATATTTTCTTGTTTAGTATCTTTTAAAAAAAGAAACACTTTCAAGTATTACCCATTTCACAGGGAAAATATTAATACAGTTTAAACAAAGCTAACACTGATTAATTCAAGTCCTTACTAAATCATCTCTAGGACTATAGAACATCAAACAGTCTAGAAATACTTGTTAACTATTCAGTTGTCTTGGTAGCTAGTAGCAAGTACTCTTGGTTTTGTAAAACAAGAGATCATGGGAAAATATTAGTCCTATGACAAATTGTTGTCATATGTGCATAAGAAAGATATTTCTGATTTTGAAATATATGGGTCTATCTTTTGATTGACTTCAGGGATTCATGTTCTCATGCTGCCCTCCATTTTGACACTGGAATTCTGCTTCATAGTTCTATGGACTTGGAGCCATCATCTTGGCTAGTATATTTATTTCAAAATCTGTAAATCAGAAACCTTCAATTAGTGATCCCAATATTGTTGGTTTTTTTGCAGGAGAGAGGGAAGTGGTTTTCCTTGAGTGTTTTGAGGGAAAATGAATGTGAATATATAAATTTAGCAGGTTAAAGAAAAAGATACATCATTGTCTTGGCTAAAGTTTGAAGATTTTTTAATTGTAAGATGTTCTTCAGATGAAACAACATTCTGACACATATTTGTAACCTAGCCCTTAAAGTGCTGTCTGATATAGATAATCCTCAATCTAAAACCATTCATTTGGTGCTTGTTCAAAGTTATGGCAGCATTGAAAGAAGTGACTGATGACTTTTCATTTATGACCATCTCTGCATGTCCACAAATATTTGATCCAATTTTGGGTGCCTAGCAACCAATATATATTTAAAATACTTCCAGTATCCGAAGGGGTCGGGGTCATCTGATTGCCATTTGTGTCCTTCCTGGCTGGATTCTGGCAAGCAAAGACTATGGAGAAACCAGGTCCATTTAACAACAATGGGATTCACTTAAAAACAATGATGATTTACTTGATTATCATGGCAAAAATGTCAGAAAAATCAGATGCAATTCATTTAAAAACTATCTCAGTAATGAAAGTCCTGGTTCCAATTGTGGTTGTAAATTGAGGACCACCTCTATTGTATTTAAATTACTGTGGGGATATAAATTGGAACTGTATTTCCAGTCTATTTGTCTTTAAAGTTCCAATTGTATATGAAACAATTTCTTTTTTAAAAAAAATATTGTTTAAAAGGAGACTAATCTCAAGCACATTTACCTCACATTAGATCTCATTTTCAAAAATTGGGCCGATTCTGAGAAAGTTTATTAAAATCTCAACTTTTAATGTAGATTTATAATTAATTAGTTATAGAGAGATGTGTGTGACATTGATTCACAGAGAGTAGGCGCCTTCTCCCCTTTTCAAAATATGTCCTCATTGATGCAATATGTTTTCCCTTGTGAGACAGAAAGAAAACTGGCAATACGCCAATAGATGACTGTTTAGCATTACATTATTAGTTCTACAATGATTAATTAAAATTATTTTAATGAGAAAATTTCCTGGGACGGAACTTGTAATTTGCTAGAAAATGGTGCTTGAAAGACAATTCAATAGGACTGTCAAAGGAAGTCACCTTTAACTGTAAGTAGACCTGATAATGATTTGATTTAATTACACAAAACAAACTGAAAAAATAATGACAATAATTACTGTATCAAAGTGAGCATTTGTCTACTAATTTATTTCTGTTACTATATCTACATTTTTCGCACAACATGTACAACTGATATTTGTATGTGCATATATGTGTTTTCAAAAATACAAACACAAAAAGTTGTGCCTACGAAAATGAAAGATCTATATGAATAACAGTCAGACTATCATAACTGTTTTTGATGCATTCAAGCAATAAAAAATGTAATTTTAATGTATCTTCCTAGATGGATAGAGGGATAGTAGAGGCGGGCTCCTCTCAGGAAAGGAAATTTGCCTTTGTTAGGTCAATTCCCATTCATAGAGCCCTGGTCCTGTCCATAGTTACCAGGTTACCAGATTCTCATAACCTTATTGTAAAAGAGCAAACCATGCCCAGTGTTACCAAAACCTAATTGGGGACAAAAGAAAGTCTTCCCTCTTGGAAATGTGCCCATTGGATTATATCCGAGAGACTCAATTCACATCAAGGGGCATTGCTCTATACATAACTAGATGTGACACCTAACTGGCAAAATTGGGCTCAAGGAGCAAGATGGGAATGTTGCTCATAAATTATGGTCTTATGCTGGAGCTGTTGCACCTTATTGAGAGTTGGTGGTGGAGTTCCCAAGGCTGAATTTTCTCAGTGACTTCAACCTGCCTTCCCTAGAAGAAGTCTCAAAGACAGTTCATGAGTTGATAATAACTCCAGATAATATTACCTTGGCCCTTATAGTCAGTTGGATATCAGCACCCATTGTGTGATAGACAATTGGGTTAACATCCACTATTTACATTGCATTAAGATTTGAGCCAATGGAACCTTTTATCTGAGCCAATTTTCTTTGCAGAAAACATTTTTGAATGGCTTTCTGCATCTCAAGGAAAGATTGTAACTCTTTTCCCATTTACCATTTTGCCAAGACTTTTTACTTCCTTTTTTTTTCTTTATGACTCTAAGTGATATGCTGAAGAATATAAAAAAAGCTACACGTTGCTTTATCCATATGCTTTCTGTCTTATTTTCTTCCCTTATTTCTTTTCCATTAGCTTTCCTGCGTGCATCATATAGACTCATGATGGTGAACATATGGCATGCATGCCACATGAGCCGTCACCCAGTTCTTGTCCCGAGCACATGAGTGTGCCTGCTTCCTGCCAGCCAGCTGATTTTTGGGATGTGCAGAGGGTGGGGCGCATGAGAGAAATGTGCACGCATGGATGGGGGTAGGAGGAGCAGCACACACATTCAGAAAGTGAGAAAACAGGCCGTTTCCAGCATCCAGAGGTCCTCCAGAGACTAGTAATGGCTGTTTGTATCCTCCCAGAGGCTCAGGTAAAGGCTCCAGAGCTTTGGGAGGGTGAAAAATGTGCCTATTGAATGTACTGGAAGACAAAAAATGGCCCATTTCTGGCCTCTGGAGGACCTCTGGAGTTCAGGGAGTGCCATTTTTACTGTCACAAAGGCTTGAGGAAAGGTTAAAAATCCTGGGGAATGTTAAAAACTGGCCTATCAGAAATACCAGAATCCAAAAATTAACCCTTTTCCAGCATTTGGAGGGCCACTGGAGCCAGACAGAAGCCATTTTTGCCATTCTGGAGGCTCGAGGAATACCTGAGGAACCTGGGGAGGTTGAAAATACCTCCCTGCCATGGTGCAGATTGCTAAAAAAATGTAATCCCTTCCCTCACGTGTATGCATGGGCAGCAGGAGGTCGCATGCACAGGTGAATGGGTGTATGTTCACAAATGTGTGGGGATGCACTGCATTATGGGTGCATTATGGGAGTATGCACTTTAGGCACCCAAAGAGAAAAAGGTTAGCCATCACTGATATAGAGTCTGATATCTCTTTAAGTTCTATCATGTTCTTTGGACATGTATTGAACTGTAAAGAATATTCCATTAAATATGTATGATGGAATGAACAACCAAATAACCCATATGGGCTAAGACTTTTTATTTGTCCTATTCTTTTTAAATTGTAATCTCAGTTCAACAGACCAAAAATTTAGGCTTCCCTTTCATTAATTTTTTAAAAACTATATGATAAACATCTATGATTTTTACTAGTTTTAGTGGGATGATGCTGATGATATTTTTTTGTAATTTTATTACAAAAAGTCTTTTATGTAATTCAAATTATTTGGATGCCAAAACTGAAGACTAATGTTTTTAGGATAATCAACTTTTTTTTAAAATTCAATAGGTCTGAAAGGAAAATAAGGACAAAAAGAAATAGAAGGTGAAAATGATGGGTGAAAATTATGTGTTGATTGAATGCAGATGAGAAATGTCACGATTCGCATTTGTTTTTCTAATGTGGATCATTTCCTGATGTGGCGCCAGCAATATTCTTGTTCTCATATGGCTGAATTTATAAATCTAATTTAGAAGTGGACCCCGTTGGTCTTCCATTCTGTGTGTTTTCATAATACTGTCATCCATCTGGACTGACTCTTGGTGGCATTTATATTGCTATAAAGAAAGAACCAGCAGGGTTTATTCTTTAAATTAGTTTTGTCATCTAAACTTATAATTCTGATATGATTATCTCAGCCAAAGATGTTTAATTTTATCAATCTGTCCAATTCTCTCATTTGAGGTTTATCCAGAGCAGTTAAATTTGGCAGAGAGATTAGCCCAATGATACTTGAAATGGATTGTATTTCCTTTATTCGAGAGAATTTAAAACAGAAACATTTGGCGCATCAAAGAAAGCACACCCACACAAACCAAAAAGGAAATTTTCTCTTATTATGAAAATAGAGAATGTGTTTTTAAGCAACTATACAGAATCCCTGGGGAAATTACACTTCACACAATATGTGCCAGATTCAGTAGACTGACATTTACATACATACATACACACACGCACACACACACACACACAGACATATTTTCTTAAATAATTTGATTTTAAAAGACTATTATTAATATGATCACTTGGCAGATCAAATATGTTCCAGAGGTAAAATCTACTTTCCTTTCCTACTAGTTCAGAAGTGTATCGTTCACATGCATGCTTGGATCCTCTATGCATGTGCAAAGCCTTCTGTGCATGTTCAGAAAGTCAGAAACAGGTTACTTCTTTCTTAAAACCAGGAAATATTGACATCCAGGCAGTGGGCAGAACCTTGTACTGCTGCCGCTACTGGTTCTTGTTTGAAAAAAAGTTTTATTGGTATTTCTTTGGGTAGGGAAAAGGGTAATGGATGTAGGGAAGGTTTACAACAGCTTGTCTTTCTAAATTAAAAGGTATATTACAAAGTATATATGTGGGAATTGGATGTAGATGTGTGTAGAAAGCTACCTATCTGATAACAACATGAGCTCATTCTGTTACCAGTGCCAGGTAAACTGACTTTGGGATGCTATCACCTAGTTCACATGGGAATGATCTCACCTAGTTCCTATTGGAATGAGATCAGTTAGTTCACACCAACAGGATGCCCATAGGGATTGGAGGGAAGTGTGCAGATGATACTACCAATGAAAATGCTGTATTTATGCCTTAAACTTCTTCCTTCTGTAAAACTCTATAAAACTCAATAATAAAGACTGCCTGAGGCAGACATCTTTGCCACACTGCAGTGACTGACATCTGATTCCAACATATGCATATAACTTTAAAAGTTGTTTTACAGTATATTTTTACAGTTCTATTGACTGACAGCAGGAAATTACCTGTTCTAGCATTTAAAAAGTATTTACTACATTTTATTTGGTTTCCAGTTTTCCAATTACTACTTTAATATTTTACTAAGCACTATTCTATGACTTTTCATTTATCTTGTGATCTCAGCCTCCTGGGCGACAGCCCCCCCCCCCCCAATGCCTCCGGATCCGGTTGTCTGAACCATGTGCCACCATCATTACCAGTATGGCTGAAGCAGGCTGCACTGGTAGCATTTCACCCCTGGTTCCAGGGCTGTAAGAACAAAAATGTCTGCAGCAAGCAGTTCAATTGTTTACAATCTAGTGGCTAAATTCCATAGAGAAATTGTACATTCTTATTAAGAATGTGCAATTATTAAGAACCTTCATTTCTAATTTGAAGAATTTGATATAGCACATTTTTCCCATAAGCCATCTTTTTCACAAGAGATCTGATTGTATTCTTATGGTTCAAGGTTTGACTGTTTGTGTTTAGACCATAGGAGGGATAGAAGGACATTGCCACTTTCAGTTGCAGATGAACATGGGAAGCTTCTGGAATTCTTTCCAACCTTTACAAATATACCTTCTTGAGATTATATGATTGGAAAAAAAGAGTTGAAAAGGTCTAGAATGAAACAAAACAGATTAAATTTCTGTTTCAAGCATCGCCTGCCTGCCTTTCCATAGAGATACATTTATTATTATTTTTGGATTATTTCTTCTCCCTAGCCAAATTCAGATAATTTTTCAAGCTCAGTCTTTCTTTCACTGTCTTTTCCTCCCACACAAAATTTAGTCATATCCTCATTTGTTTTGCAGCATTATCTGGATGACAGACTGACTCTAGCCCTTTTTTATTTTTCTTTCCAGCTTTTCATTGAAAAATAATAAATAGAAATAGAAACTTAGGAAATCTGTGGTGTGACTGTTAGAAAGTTTCTTCCTCTGGGTTTTTCTTCTACTTTCAGTGTGTGCACTATTGTATATTCTGTTGAGCCTACAATTACCCTTCAGAGTAGCTGAGGATGGCAGACACAGTTAATTTATATTTAAAATCTGTTTGAGTAACATCTTATGAATGTTAGAGTTTGCAACAAGGGTTCCATATAGTCTCTGGGCCTGCATTTCTGACATGAATATTGAATATGGAATGCTCTGAATCATGTGAAGAGAATAAGAAAGATTATTGTGTTGGAAATATGCAAGTACCATTTTATTTATTATTACGTAAATTTATTTGCTGCCCATCTCTGAATTTTGACTTTACCTAGGCAAAAGCGACTGAAACTTTTTAAAGTTCAGAACAACGAGATAACTTCCAAATCGACTCAAGTAGATATAACCTGAGTATAAGAAAAGGGAGGAGTCACAGCACCTCCAGATTCTGTTCTTATAGCCAATGCCAACAAAGAGAGTTTTAATTTTTCTTTGCAGTTAATTTCCTGGTCCATTAGGAACATTGGAAGGCAGGAGCACAATGAAGGGATGTGGATCCAGCTGGAACAGTCCCAGTCACCCACTGACATGTTTGAAAGTCCACAGGAAGGAAAATATAAAACAAAATCTTCAGGTATTCATGTAGTGTCACCATGTTTCCTGCATATTCTAATACTAATTTATGCTGGAGGTAAATGTAATTTATATAAAACAGTTTGAGTGCCTGGACAAGAGCTACATATTTGTGAATATTTTAATAGTTTGGCTGGTTGCATTTGGAAGGAAATTTTAGGTTTCAAAACTGGTTCTACATGATAGATTTGGAAACCAAGGGAGAGTTATTTTAATCAAGTGAACATTTATCATTTTAAAGGAACATTAAAATCCTTTGGGAAGGGAAGGTTTTAAATCATTTGAGGTGCTTGCTACAGTTTTGTCCCTAAAACGTGAAAAGCTATGCACTGTAAATCAAAAGTCGAATAGACGATCACACAGAGACTTGGATTTCAGCGCTCACTATAGCAATAGGTAATATATTCCAGGTGAATACATTCTGTGAATTGATTTTTTCTTAATGCTGGGCTGCTAAGGCAACTAAAATAATTGTGCTTAGATTATTATGCTATTATGCTGGTTCCATTAAGGCTGTATCAGGCTGAATGAAGAAAAAGAAAAAACCTTAACCATTTTTTTTAAAAGCTCTGACATTTGTCCTTCATGTATACCCCTTCATGTCATACTGCCCACATCTTTAATTATTATATTTTAGCCAACATAATTTGTTGCCATTTGGATTTTCAATACCTGGTACAAACACATGTTATGACATTTAAAGTCTTCTTTAAAAATAAAAATATGGAAAAAATATGCTTAATTTTCTCTTAAAGCTTTTCATGTTCTTTTTTAAAGTAATTCCTGGAAAGCTATTAGCAAGATTAAGAGCCAAACTAGTGCAGTATTGAGTACAATATGTCATTAGGCTAGTTAAGGCATTACTTTAAGTTTGGACAGAGAAACAAATTTGGATTCAGATATATAACCATGAAAGCTCTCTTGGCAATTTTTTCTCAACTCAATCCCCCTTAATGCATGGTTTTTGTGAAAAAAGAGTTGCTAGACAATATATATTCCAGGTTGAGGTAGTGAAGGAAGATAGAATGTGAATCAAAGAAACAAATTTGTTGCATGTGAGAACTGGCTGACTCTTAAGCTATTGTATATTGAAGCAATAGGAAAGGCCCATGTTTATTCACCTTTAACATGTTGTGTTTTGCATTAGAAAAACTCTAAATAATCCAAGTCTGGCTCCCCTCACAAAGATTACACACATAAAGATTGCATATGAGAGTACATTAGCAGCAAGTTTCTAAAGAAACAAATGGTTTTTTTTCGTCTTGGTATCTGCTTTTGAGTTTCTGCCTTTACTGACAAGTCTGAGTACAATATGTCATCAGGCTAGTCATTATCAGTCTTAGGAAAGTGGCTGAAGCAGTGCTTTTAGGAGTGCAGAGATGAAAATAATGAGGGCATAAAAGCTTCAGCTACTACTGCACTACTTACAGGAACAAATTCAGTGCTGGTACTACATGATTGACCTTTCCTGATAATGGAGCCTGGCCCAAGCAAAGGACTCTGATTTGCTAAATCTGTTTTTGCAATATGCTTTGTTCCAGAAAGCAGAAATATAGAAAACCAATTTCCTGAAAATTGAAGCTACCAGATCCGGATCTGGATGATCAATGAGAGCATTGACATTATTATTATTATTATTATTATTATTATTATTATTATTATTATTATTATTATTATTATTATTATTATTATTA
>JANHFP010000241.1:113967-124034 GCA_032468135.1 Calamaria suluensis | reverse complement strand
TATCCCTGCGTCTCTGTCTTGGGTCAGGTGGGGGCGCTGCTCCCAGTTCCTCCTCTGAGCTCTCCCTCTCTGGCTCCACCCCTACCTCACTGGATTCTGCCTGGGCCTTCTGTCCTCAGCTCCAGCCTCCTCCTTACTGCTCTCTGCCAGCTGTTCCTCCTCGACCTCAGAGTCAGACGCTGGCAGAGGCATGACAGTGTGGTGGAGCTAGGCTGGGGTAATGACTGGCATTTCACCTCTTTTCCCTTTTGCCCTTTAGATCCTCTACCTTGCTTGCCTCATCCTCCAAAATGGAAGAATTGGACTTGGAATGGAGGTTTCCTTGTCTTTTCAGAGATGCTGCCTACCCACTTCCATACAAAAATATTTTGTTTACTTATTGGACGTTTCTTCCTGCTCCTGCGCCATTGAGATACATAGCTACCATAAGAAACCAATCCCTCCTTCTCCTCCTCCTTTGTGGGAGATAGCCCACTTTTATGAGAGAGAAATAGAATCAGAATTAGTTTTTTAAAATGTGGGGAGGGGGGAAGAAGAATGCAAACTTTTTTTATTTAATTTTCAGTACTTACTTGGTAAACAGTGGTAGAGGCAACAAAAGTAAAACACTGTTCGAAGCATAAACAGCTTCTTAGCTCCCAATTGAAAAAAAACATTCAAATCAAGATAAGATTCTGAGGAAACCTCCAGAGGATGAGATTTGTTCCAATGTGAATGTAACTCTGATACAAAGGGATGCCAGTGTGTATAAAACACAACAGGATAGAATTCTTACACAGATAATAATCACCAGGGAGAAAAGATTAGACTTAAATACCTAGACAGGAAATAAACTAAGTTTAACATAGTTCTTAGCTAAAGTTTTCCTATTTGTCTAGAAAATAGGCTACCTGTGGAAAATAGGCAAGTCCTCCAGAAAATTCCAGCTTTAAGCTTGGAGGCGAATCTCAGCTCTCCTTTTCTCCCCCGCTCTCCAGCCTCAGCACCACACTTCAGGCTCCTTTTCTCCAGATTTTGGGAAAAGACAAAACTGCCTACAGATTTCAAAGACAACAGTCTTTTCCTCTCTAGCAAGAAGGGAGGGGATTGGATAATCTGATTCAGTGTATGCAACAGGGCAGATAACTGTCCATTCTACAGATGTAGATTCCATGGCTGAGGTGAATAAATATGGATAGAAACTCAGATGTTTTTGAATGCTTGTGGAGGAGCCTGCCTGTGCATTCAATATAGTGTGCTTGTACTGCAGTCACTTCAGTATCCAGAAAGATAAAAAAAAAGGAAAACAAAATAAAACCCCTAAGATGAAAAGGTCCGAGACATAAACTGTTGTAACTCTGTATATAATGTGCTACAATGTAAAGAATGACTCTATCCTACATGCAGCACTTTGATTTCAAACACACAGCCTCAGACCAGAGATGGGTTTCAGCAGATTCTGACCAGAGAAATTTTGAGTAGTTCAGAGAACCAGTAGCAAAAATTCTGACTGGCCTTACCCCCATCTATTCTCTGCCTCCCAAGTCCCAGCTGATGGGGAGGAAATGGAGATTTTGCAGTATCCTTCCCCTGGATTGGGGAGGGAAAGGAGATTTTGCAGTATCCTGTACAGTAACCAGCCACTTATAAAAGTATTGCCACAAATCGGGGATGAAACCCAGCAGGCTCTGACAGGTTCTGGAGAACCGGTAGTGGCATTTTTGAGTAGTTTGGAGAACCGGTAGTGGAAATTTTGAATAGTTCAGAGAATTATGGCCCCAGACTGGGGTGGGAATGGAGATTTTGCAATATCCTTTCCCGGCTACACCCACCAAGCCACACCCAGAGAACTGGTAGTCAATTTTTTTTTGAAACCTACCACTGCCTCAGACCCGTCATGTCTCATGACACACAGAAAGAAAGCAATAAACAAAGGACTTATTATTTTGGGGAAAGGGAATGGGGGAAAATAAATAAACAGTAAATGAATGGGGAACTGAAATGCACTATACGGTCACACAGAGGACATTAGTTCAGGGAAGCAAAAAGTACTATATTAGTTTCTAGTAATATATGCGCTTGGAAAAAAAGAACAGCCTAAAGAAGAGCGAAAAAGAGAAACTTAATAGTTCTATCTTTTCTCTCTTCCTCCCTAAAGGAGGCTGCTGCCTATGCACTGTTATAGCGACAGCGAGAGCATGAGAGAGCACATTGTGTGCAGAAATAGGAACAGAAGTATGTCCTATTCCAAAAGATGCTGATAAGCACACAATTTAAAAGTGGCAAAATTAATTGGTCAGCTAGTCACACCTTGAGAGGCAATTATACCGTTCCAACTCTGTGCCTTTCAACTGTTTTGTTTCACTGCCTGCATGGAGGCAAGAATATGTGAAGAGACAATGTGTGGCTCTGTATCAGGTTCTGGCTGGAGAATTCTGGGAGTTGAAGTCCACAAGTCTTAAAGCTGTCCAGTTTGAAGACCTCTGGTCCAGTGGTTAAAAGGCGGCAGGCTAGAAAGGAGGAATCTGGGGTTCAAATTGTGACTTAGCTATGAAAGCTGGCTGGGTGACTTTGGACTATCAGTCCAACTCACCTCTCAGGATTGTTATTGTGAGGAAAATAGGAGTCAAAACTTACTTATATTTGTTGACTACAAATTAATCAATGCAGGCAGTGGAAATTCATCAATAGTAACACAAGTAGGAATTCCCAAAAAACACAAAGCTGTTTTCCAGAGAGCTCACATGTGTACTGATTCTTTAATTTCTAAGTTTACATTTATAGTACATTCAGTGGCTTGGAAAAATAGGTGGTGAAGACTGATGTTCATTGTATTTCCTTTCCTTTCTTTTATTCCCTTTTGCTTTCTGCTCAAGTGTTATTGAAACATTTATGTATATTTCTCCAGCTTGTCTGTTTGAAACATGGGTCACTTTCCTGTCAGATTCTATTTATTGAACGAAGTTGCTGCTTTTCCTCCAATAAGACAGAGTGAAAAATGTATGGTCAGTTTAAACATTAGGATGTCAGTAACTAGGAAACAGTTTCCAGAGAATCAGCCTGGAATTCAAATTGGCTTGAGCACAAAGATCTATCAAGAGAAAAGATATGGAATTAGAATAATAGAATAAATATTTATTTTAAAATAATTTTTGATGCTGAGATTCATTTAATGAACCTGGATAAGTTCTGACAAGTTTTCCCTTTCTTATTTTGGTGACGTTCTCTGTCAATCAATTGGAACCCAATGAACTTTGCCAATTTACTTTACAAACAAAAAAAAGGTTCACAGGAAATATAATTAGAACTCTAAATGTCATTCCATGGTGTTTGATCTGTTTTTTGTTGGACAGTCAACATACAGATGCATCTTATCTGCAAGAGCTTAAAAACTCCTTGTGCTTCAATAACATAAATATGTACAATATTTAGAAGAGAGAAATGAATTCTATGAAATTCCTTTATTCTCTCCCAGATTGTTTCCAAACATTCCCAAATTGATTTTTACACTCATACCCCAAAAAACAAAGCACTCATCTGCTCCTGCTTCCTATACTGGAAAGAAAGAAAGACTGGATGATGTTACAAAACCACAAGGCATTCAACATTAAACCTATTAGATCTTGGTCATGATTTATTTAGGATTAAACTATATTTAATTTCAACAATATAAGCACAGAGGAGAACAGTAGCACATGCTTGTTCCTTCGTAAATCTATGATGATTTCTTTTTTTAGCAGTGGTTGTTCAGTAAAAGAAATAAGTTTCCAAAAGTTAAAAGCAGCACAATAGGTAGAGATTTGTTTTGTTCTGCTTTTTGGGGTGGGGTGGGGTGGGGAACATATTGGAGGAGACAGGTCATTTTGCTTCATAAATCTGTGAAGCAGGAGCCATCAACTCTTCTATGCTTCAGTAAGACCAACTTTCCAATAGCGGCAATGAATCAAAATGATAATAGCTCCCTTCAGAATTATCCATTTTCACATTCCAGTGAATTACCTTCCATATGTCCTAAGAGTTTGGTCTAGCAAAATAACAAGTGTGAGCTGGGGTGTAGCAACAGCTTTAACTTAGAAGCCCTCATTTACCTGGCTTGTTCTGACAAGAAGGCAGAGACCTGGTAAGTTACAAATCAGTTTATCAATTAATGTATTCATTAGTTATCCATTGTTGTTAGGATGATTATATGAGCAAGCCTAATAATAATTGGTTTAAATAATTGGTCATTTTCAAAGACCTCAAGAATCTGTGATGACGAGTAGTCATGAACATGGTTTTTCTCCACCTGTAATGCATTGTTGATGGAAATCCATGCTTTCATCAACATTATGTAATATAAACTAGAGATTGGTTGAATATCTTATTTCTGAGTGTTGATGTATTGGGTTGCCACTTCTATAATCAATAATGATAGGTCAAGCTTTCTCAGTTTTTTTGAAGCTGAAATTCAGAAAATCTAAAGGTAACTAATGGTTATCTACATAAGGAAAAACATTAATTAAAAACTATTTGCATGTTGTACAGAACCAAGCTTCTGCATAATATTATTGTAATTGTGAGATAATTTTAAGGTTTACTCTTTTCTTTTTTCAAGGAATTTTTACTTATTCCTGCTTCCCAAAACAGTGGGAAAATCTCAGAGCAATACTACTCAGATAGGAGGTAAAGATCACTGAAGAAATATGACTTTGCAATATTTTATTGATTTACTAATAAAGAAATAGAAACTATGCTGTAAATAAGCAACAACTCCATTTCTAGCAGCAAGTCAACAGTTTCTAATGAACAATTAATTTCATTTGCATTTTCATGCACAATAACCAAACCTCACTTTCTAAGTGTACATATGATCATTGCACATATACATTATATATTATATATTGTGAATACACACACATAATCAGTTTTTTCTACTTAGTATTCATAAAGAAAAAGCCAAAGCTATTAATATTTAGTCCTCACCCAAACTTTGGAAATACTTGCATTGATTTTTGGCAGGCAGTGACTTCACAAATTAATTCAGAAATTGACTAAAATAAATGAGAAACTAAGTTGAATTGAACTTTTTAGATTCAACAGTCCCTTGCTCTGTCTGGGTTTTTTTCTTTATCAAAATATGCCATTTTCCCCAAAATAAGACATCGCCTGAAAATAAGCCCAATCAGGCTTTTGAGCGCATGGAAATAAGGCCAAGCACTTATTTCAGGGCTCAAAAAAAATATAAGACAGGGTCTTTTTCTTTTTCTTTTTGCAGGAAAACATGGTAGATTATCTAGTCCAGTGTTTCTCAACCTTGGCAACTTTAAGATGTGTGGAATTCAACTCCTACAATTCCCCAGGTAGAATTGTTGAAGTACATATAATCTTAAGAGTTGCCAAGGTTTAGAAGCTCTGATCTAACATTGATCTTTTCTGTATTCCCGGATCTTCTAATCCAAAGCATCCTTAACAGGGAGACAGGTAACTTCTATCTGAAAAACTTCAATGAGGAGAACATCAGTACTTAGATTAGGCAGATTATTCCCCTTTTTACCATCTGTTTAGAATCTGATTCTTCAGATTCATGAACCAACGAGCCAGATCAGATACAGTCTCAGCCTGTATTCTAGGAAATAACGGAACAGAGTGCATTGTATAAGAAGCACTTGGGATACACAATATAGTCTAGAAAAGCTGACCCAGAATTTGGGCACAGTTTTGAGCCCTGCAACACTTTATCTATTATGAAGGGTAGAGCAATGATAGGCAAGCCGAGAATGAAGCCAGAAATGTGTCTAGCTAAAAGTCAGAGATTTTGTTTTTGTTTTTTAAAAAAGAGGGGACAGAAAACTGCCTGACTATGGAAATTCTATCTCCTTTCTTGAAATTGTCTTCATTCCATTTGAATCATCTGTTTGAACAGCAGACTGTGAACTGTCTACCTTTGGAGCCTCCCTGAATTTATTCTTTGTCTATGTCTCTGGCTTCTGTTAGTTTTGTAAAAGTAAGATCTTGTACCTATGCTTTTGAGTACGCTTAAAGCAAAAACACAATAATTCGTTTTTACATCAATCGAGGTGAAGATTTGCAGCTACAGTGAATATGTTGAATGTGTAGCACAAGCTGTCTTATGTGTCAGGCAAAGCACTGTCAGAAATTCTTTCTAAAGTTCAAGCTGTATGTTTTTTTAAAAAATATATTTTCTTTTAATACAAAACATTCCATCATTCATTAAACAGTGTGTCATCTGGATACAATTTTTTTGTATCATAACAGTTAAAGCTTACCACCATATTCATTATTTATATCTACTCTTATTTTAATAGTAATGCTTAATATTTAACATATTTATTATGATAACTTTATCATCTTAACTTATTTGACTTTATTATACATTACTTTCATATCTATTCTCTATCCGTTGATAAAATAAATCCATATATTGTAATAATCAGATTCTTCTTTTCCATTAATTGCAAGTGTTAATCTGAGTTTTTTGAGTATACAATATTTTCTTAATCACGTTTTTATCTGCAGGAATCTCTTCACCTTTTCAATTCTGTGAAAATACAATTCTAGCCGCAGTTATTACATGAATAATCAAGTATACATTTTATTTACTATAGTTTCCTGGTAAAATCCCCAACAAGAACATCTCAGGTGTTAAATCAATGTGCTGCTGTGTCATCTTCTTCAGCCACATACAAATTCTTCCACAGTATTTTTTTTGCTTCTACATACGTCCACCACATATGGTAAGTTGAATATCTTCCTTTCAATCTATTGGTCCTTGTGATCTCTCAGCTTTAACACATAATAATTTTTCTTGTACATGACAACCTTTTAGATTTCATAAACTGCCACTTTATTTTTCCCTTAGTTCTACCTGTTCTTTTTTCCATATATGGCTTTGTTTCTATGCCACCACTTTTCTGGTGGATTTCCTTTGAATATGTTCCATATTCTCCATGTCCTTTTTAAACTAAATTGCCCAGACATGTCCCAAAGGTGCTTTTACAAGAGGCAACTGAATTTTCCAGGTTTTCTTTGAAGATATTTCACTTCTCATCCAAGAAGCTTTTTCAGCAAAGAAGCTTCTTGGATGAGAAGTGAAACATCTTCAAAGAAAAATCAGTCCAGTCCAGTTGCCTCTTCAAAAAGCATGTTTAGGACAACCATGACCTGAATGACTGAGAATGTCCATAGACAATTGCTCAGACAGTACTCCAAGGGCAAGTTTAGTTATTGGAGAACAGGTGCAACTTTATGAGGGCAAAGCCAGACCAACATTTCAACAAAATTTACTCACAGATAGTGCCAATTCTACAGAAACAGATACTGCAATATCATGAAATAGAAACAAGGGAAAATTTGGAACTGAAGCATTCCAAATATAAGCCTTAACATTATAGATTAAATACCAAGAGAGAACATAAGGTAACAAATGAAGTTGGAGAAATGGAAGAATCTGGACTTACAGGATAGTTTGGATGGGTAAATACAACAAAGCAGATGATAGATTAATAGCAGTTTGAAAATAAATCTCTTTATGGGAAATTTATTTTAAAAATATAAATGAAAGACTCTACATATGGAAATCTCTGGTGGACTACCTCAGAATCAAATAGTTACATATCAGGAAACTGGAGTTGGATAAGTGCAATCCAGTCAACCTGTTTGTCCCTCAGGTACAGATTGGAATAGGCCATGAATTATTAGTGCAACATATATGTAGACTAAACTTTAAAGAAAAAAATAAATATGTGCTATCAGGATAATACATGGAGTGTATGCTTTCAAACTATCAGATCAATATGACAAACAATGATCATTGAGAAGGAGAACTACCATGTGTTTCCAAAAATAAGGCCCTATTTTATATTTTTTTGAACCCTGAAAGAAGCGCTTGGCATTATTAGGGAGGTCTTATTATTTTGGGGAGTGTGGAGCAAGATGGAATCTCCTCTTGCCATCTTACTTGATTTCGAGCTCTGCATTTAAATATTTTTGGGAAGGGCTTATTTTCAGGGGGGAGGGTTATTTTAGCACATGTGCTCAAAAGCCCAATTGGGCTTATTATCAGGGATGGCTTATTTTTTTGGGAAACTGGGTAATACCTCACAGAAGCAATGTTTGGTAAGTTAAGAGCTTACAAAAAAAGAATAAGATTACAAAGGATAGAAAAAGTCTGAATAAATAGGTAGGGTTCAAAAAAGATAGAGGAACATAAGGTTAGGTAAATAATATAATCTGTGTAATAATATTAAACCTGCCTACCTATATCTTTATAATAATGTTATATCACAATAACAAAGTAATATAAAATGTAATAAGAAGAAGCAAGAGATTGTAAGATTACCTTGCTTCATAATAACTTTTATTGTGAAAACCATGCCAAAATGGATGAAAAGTACTAGGTGTTTTAGACTATCTGATTATTCTTTCTGAAGATTTTTTACAAATAGCAATAATCTTTATAATGAAAAAATTGCATTTCAAGAATCAAAATGATTCTAAATAAAAATGAGAGTGAAAGAACATTATAGATTTTCACCTTATCTGTTTATCATATACAGTGTATGACTTCTATGAATGGAAATAGTAGAAGAAATGACAACTGGAATCAAATTTATTATTTATTTTTTATTTTATTTGATTTATATACTTTGAGATATATAGATAATATCATTTTGTTGGCTAAAAATAAAACTCATTGTGAAATTAAAAGGGAAATGTGAAAAAACCAGGCCAATATTAGATATTAAGAAAACAAACAGTATCATTGTACATGCTTAGTAGCATTGCAGTTCCTGGTGAATAAGTAAGTTTGAGATTATTTTATTTAGGTAAACCAAAGAGTAGATTAAGATATGTTTTGAGTGTGTGGGAGGAAATAACATTAATACTAGGGAGGATGACAATGACAAGCTTTAACAAGATCATGAATGATATGAGTAATTCAATGATACCCAAGATCAATTTAGTAAAAACAATAGTAATGTATGGTTATGGAGAGTGGAAATGGAGAAAGAACAAGAGAGGAACAATAAATGCCTTAAATTGTGGGTCTTGAGATGGTTTCTAAGAGTTTCACACTGCAAACAGACAAACAAACAAACAAACAAACATTCAGTTAGTTCTGGGCTACATAAATCTGGAATGCTCTATGATCAGAAAGTAGAAAACTACATTTTTGTTAGTTAAAAAGTATGTTTTGCTTGGAAACATTATGAGAAGTAGTATAATAGAAACTCAATTGACAAGGTGATTTGTTCAAAGATTACTGGAATATCTATGAAAGAGCTAAAAGTTCTTACGAAAGTCAGTTCAAAATGGACATTGTTCCTTGCAGTCACTAGGAATCAAATCCAGATTGATGGCACTGAATTAACTAGATGGAGAATTGCTTTCCGTAAATTGCTTACACATTTCAGATTGATCTTTGCATAATTCACCTATTAGCATCTAGACAAGAAACATAAACTGCCCAAAGTCATTGGGAATCAGAAAATGTATCTATGCATGTATATATGAATGAATGAATGAATAAGTCACTGTCGAATTTGAGCTATTAGCATATATTCTATCTAATAAAATGTATGGTTGCTCTGATCTAGATAGCCTTTAAAATGTGTTTGTGCAAATGATGCACAGGTGCATGCACACACACACAAAATATTAAAACAGTCAGTTTGAAAGAAATGGCAATCAGTAACTGGTTTGTTGACATAAAAATAATATTAGTACCTGTTTAGGCATTTATCATAGAAAAATCTTGTTGATCTTCAATGGATGACTCATTGTGTACTACTAGCATTACTTTTCATAGAATGCTATAAATCAACTTTCTCTAACATGTTTTACAAATCTGAGGATCCATGTTAACGTGGGAATTCTGATTGTTGGAATTCACATGTCTGAGTGGCACTGATGCTGAATGCTGCTCTAAATTTAATGGAGTTAAGTCATTTCACCAGAAGAAAAATTGAAGAGTGACTTATGGAAAAAATGGCAACTGTAATCTTGCTAGGAATCATCATCATCATCATCATCATCATCATCATCATCATCATCATCATCTTCTTCTTCTTCTTCTTCTTCTTCTTCTT
>JANHFP010000238.1:136271-148961 GCA_032468135.1 Calamaria suluensis | reverse complement strand
CCAGTGTTGGAGCATTCACAACCTCTGGAGGCAAGTTGTTCCACTGATTAATTGTTCTAACTGTCAGGAAATTTCTTTAGTCGGCTCCGTAGATTTTCAGTTGAGTTAAAGTCCAGGCTATACTAAGGCCATTCCACACTTTTGGCCACTACTGTAGTTTAGAGAAGACGCACAACTAAAAATACGGGCTTCACCTTTATTGTAAGGTTTCTTTAACAGAATACTGCAAGAATACTGTATTTCTCACTTCCTTTAACTCTCTAAAAGAACTAGAGAGAGTCTTTTCTGAAACATTTCCCTTGTCCTTCCTCATTCTGTAGGCTGAGATATCTTTTATACACCAGTTGTACAGTCCATGGCTTTCTCTCCTGTCTCCTAAGGCCACTTTATTATAATGATACTGCCTGCCATTACAGCAAAGAACCAGAGAGAAGTTGAAGGAAGAATCTTACCCTATCCATGGGGACTCGATGCTTGATGAAAGGAGCACAAATGGGGAAAATTAGCTCTTGGGGAGACTGGAATGAAAGGTTACAGGGAAGAGCTGAGAAAGGAAAAATAACTTTGGATCTGGCAGCAACAACTGAGGGCTAATCATATCACTGTTGTTTGTAGTTGGCTGGATGGTTGAAGGGAGCTTATTAGGAAGAAATGCATGGGTTTAATGGTGGGAGAAATGAGATAGAAGAAGGGAACTAAGGAAATTGTTGTTAGTTGTGAAATCGTGTCCAATCCACCACAACCCCAAGGACAATGTTTCTCCAGGCCTTCCTGTTCTCTACCATCCTCTGGAGTCCATTTAAGCACATGCCTACTACTTTAGTGACTCCATCCAGCCATCTCATTCTTTGTCATCCCCTTCTTATGCCCTCAGTCTTTCCCAGCACTATGCTCTCTTCCAGTGAGTCTAAGGAGCCATATTAGTACGGTGATGGGTACAAATGGCAGGATGCTAATATACAGCAGTTGCCAAGTGTCCAAATTTTGATTAAGTGACCTTGCGGATGCTGCAATGGTTGTAAGTGCAAGAATTGCTTGTAAGTCACTTTTAAAAGTGCCATTGTAACTTCAAGTTGCTAAATGAACAGTGGTGAGTTGAGGACTACCTGTAGAGTCAGATTGGAACAAATGCAGGAACTGTTCTCCTTCAGATCACAGCCCATGCTGGTTGGACTTGTTTGTGCAGTGTTATTCATTGTGAAGTTCAACACATGTTCATCTGAATGCCTGAAGAAAGCATAAATAGAATGGGATCAAGAGTTGTTGAAAAAGAAGGCTGAAAAACAAACACAGCTGATGCAGAGAAGTTTAGGATTATCCAGTAATTAGTTTATTTCTGTGAAAAAGGCTATCCATATCACAGTTTTGTGAAAACATTCTTTCCCACTCAGCCTGCTGATTTGAGTTGAAATATTACACAACTACTACAATTATTTCTATTTTAACCTTCACTTTTTCTAGTATTACTTGCCATCCCCAAGCTATCTTCATTGCTGATTCTACTGCTCCCAGATGTTTACTGTCAATTTTATGTGGTTGGGACTTGATGTGGAGTCTGTTCTGTAATATATAATAGAGATTTTGTAGAAATAGAAAGAATATAATAAAGCAGTAGTATATATTTCACAAACCTATGTAAGTGGAGCTTGGTGTGTCTTAGATTTTTGTTGTTGGAAATAGATCATTTCCAAAGTGTCACTCACATTGTTCTATCCCATTCTTTGCTTTTGCCTTACTTCCTACACCTCTTTTTTCAAAGGAGGAAAAATATGAATATAAAGTTGTTATAAATAAATAAATAAATGGAATGATTTGAGATCATCCATTTTTTTAATCCAATGATTGAATTCCCACATATAGAGTATGACCAGCTATTTAGATTTAATAATAGAAGCATAACTAGTTGAAGCTACTAATGAATAAGGATACTATTTTGTGTATATTAGGAGTTGTTCTATTAAATATAACAAAACTTACTTCTGAGCAGACTCATAGGGTTTAATTATAAGAATATTACCATATGTGTTATAGTAATTGACATATATGTTTATACAGAAACAAGAAAATTACAGTAAGTGAATTAGAGAGAAATTTTGGAAAAAATTGCAAGCTTTTTAGCTGGAACATTAATAGCTAATTCTGACAGTTCCCTCCCTCCTTGCCTGCCTTTCAATTTATATTTAAAAATTTACATTTGCCTTCCAAAAAGTTATTTATGTTTGTAAAATACATAACATACATCCATTATGTGAAATTAGCAGTTCAACACCATACCTTTCATTAATAATAATTAAAGAAACAATACATGAAGTATTGCTATATTCAGGATATGACAATCAGAATTCTGCATGGATCTCTGGCTGCTATATTAAAATTCTATTATTTATTTATTTATTTATTTATTTATTGTTTTGATTTATATACCGCCCCATCTCCTCAGACTCGGGGCGGTTTACAGAATTTAAACATTACAATATATATATTTAAAATAAAATGATTAAAATGATTAAAATAATATTTCTGACTCAAAATCCAGCTATTATAACACAATGAAGATGGATATGATGGTCAACAAATTTCAGTCTTTCCAACTACTTCTTCTAACTGAGATGGAAGTCCATATCTATCTTTAGTTGCACCTAGGATACATTCTATGCTTAATCCTTCCCTTCCCTTTATGCTGGTTGCTACTTGGCCAACTTCTTGCATGCCAAATATTTATTTTAAAGTATTTCCATTGCCACTCCAAATAGTAAGAAGGGAGATGTTTCCAATCATTTTATACCTTAGTCCATATCTGCAACCTAATAGGATCCATTTTAAATATTCATTTATTTGCTTTGCAGTATACACTATCTTCAAAGGCAAAGGAGGATAAATATCAGTATATAAGAATTGGGTAGTTGTTTTTTTTAGCAGAAGCTGCTTAACATAAGCTGAAAATAGCTTGGTGGGTTTTTTTTCTCCTCATAATGATTAAAGACAAATAAGCTCTCTTCTCTACTGCATTTGAGTACCTTCATTCTGACTAAAATCCCCTTGAGTATAAAACCTATTTCATCTTGTTTTCTTGTCCTCCTGGGAAAGGAAGAATAAAATGAAGACGACAACAAAGATGGCTATGAAGCAATCCATTTCAGATCTTTCCAGGTTATAACCTTCACAGGCTACCTGAAGGCTAGCAGGATATTAAATTAATTATTCTTCTAATTCTGATTTTAAAATGAAGGTATTTTATAGTGTAAGTAAAACCTACTGAGCCAGTGTGATATTCATTGAAAGGGAGATGTTGCAGCAACAATCAGTTAGGGCTGTTCTTTTTTGTAGCACTCAATCTGAAGAAAGGAAAAACCTAAATGTAGGAAGGAAAGAAAAAGATTGCACTTGTTTAGATTCAACCTCTTTCACTGAGTAGAATATCCTATCTGCTTTAATTGCTACTGACCAATAACAACAATGTATTATTATGGTCTTAGAACAGAACAAATAAAAGCACTCAGTATATATATGATTAAAACTTCCAGTATAAAATAATAGTTGTTAGTTGTGAAGTCATCTCCAACACATCACAACCCCATGGACAACATTTCTCCAGGCCTTCCTGTCCTCCACCATCCTCTGGAGTCCACCTAAGCTCATGTCTACTGCTTCAGTGACTCCACCCAGCCACCTCGTTCTCTGCTGTCCCCTTCTTCTTTTGCCCTCAATATTTCCCAGCATTATGTTCTTCTCCAGTGAGCCCTTCCCTTCTCATTAGGTGGCAAAAGTATTTGACT
Organism: Calamaria suluensis; assembly: GCA_032468135.1. Taxonomy (NCBI): domain Eukaryota; kingdom Metazoa; phylum Chordata; class Lepidosauria; order Squamata; family Calamariidae; genus Calamaria; species Calamaria suluensis. The sequence goes on along the minus strand of JANHFP010000238.1, from coordinate 145,185 downwards.
GTCATCATCAGGATCTGGTATTCCAAAGAGAAGTCAGGGTTGATCTCCTCTAGGACTGACCAGTTAGATCTCCTTGCAGTCCAAGGGACTAGCAGGAACTCCAGCACCAAAGTTCAAAGGCCTCAATTCTTTGATTTCTGGATCTCTGATACCAATCCAATGTTCTCTTTACAACTTTTACATGTTCTATTTGATTCTGGAACTCATTCTCTGGAGAAATATGAATGGCTCCTATGCCATTGAGTTTTAGATAGAAGTTTAAGAAATAATTGTTCAGTCAGCATTTGCAGAGTAAACACATTCATATACTTTATGTGTTATTAGTGCTGGCAGCAAGACTTTACATTGTTATCCCATTTTTATAGTCCACATTATAATACTACTATTGTGTGTCTGGTCTTTTTTTTAAATTTAAAACTTTGTGCCTTTATGGATTAATTTAGGAGGAAAAGAAGGATATAAATACATTTATGACCATGGCTGCTTTCTGCACCTATGCAATTAATTTCATGTGGCATATTGCCCTGTTTAACTTCGCCAGCTCTCCCAGCAGAGAAGTGCTCTGGACATGATCTCAGGAGGGCCCCAAAGCAACTGTGCTGAATGAAATGCCTCAGCAATGATCTTCACAGCTCAACTAATCTCAATGAAACTTGTAACAGAATAAAGTAAATTGAGCCATTTTCGCTTACTCGTTCTTCCATCAAATAGCCTCTGGCAAGGAATTGTTATTAAAAGTGTTAACCTATGGCAGTTATTTAGACTTTAACTGTGATTGTTACTGAAATGAAGGCATTTTGCTTTGGTTTTTTTTTTTGTAACATTATAATTCCATTGCATTTTGTTTTATTCTGTCCCAAGCTATAAACTTTGTGGCTTTTTTGTTTGTTTTATTTGATTCTATGTTTCATTTTCATTTAATAGTATTAATTCTTTCCTATTAAGAGAAAGCTTATCTCCAGTGATGGGGCATCCACAACTTCTGACCACTTGTCATCAGAAGTTGTGGGTTTCCCTCACTGAAGTTTTTTTAAGAGAAATTACCATCTATCTGGTATTGGGCAGGAGAGAAATCTAGCAGGTTTTGATAGGTTCTGGAGAACCGGTAGTGGAAATTTTGAGTAGTTCAGAGAACTGGCAAATACCACCTCTGGCTGGCCCCAGATTGGGGTGGGAATGGGGATTTTGCAATACCCTTACCTCAGGAGTGGGAGGGAATGGGAATTTTGCAGTATCCTTCCCCTGAAGTGGAGTGGGAATGGAGATTTTAAAGTATCCTTCCCTTGCCATGCCCACCAAGCCACCCCACAAAGCCATACAATACCCATCAAGCCACACCCATAGAACCGGTAGTAAAAAAAATGGATTTCACCACTGGTATGGGATCTCTTGCTTCAGTAAGGTTTGATTAGAAGACCTCCAAATCCCTTTCCAACTCTATTATTTTGTTAATTCTGCTTAATGCAAAAAACCTACAGTTTCAGATATATTTCCACACAGGCACTAATGCCCAGAGCTAGCTGGCTTTGGCAGATTAATCTAAAGTAACAAAGCCTGCACAAATCAACAGTCTTCCCACTTAGAATATTTCTAAACCTACAACCATATCATCTAGCTCTATATCTACTAACAAATATTATTTCTCAGCTTGTGGAAAAGAGTATATCTAGTATTCCCCTATTTCCCTGGCCATATAAAATAAGGAAAAGGCATTTTTCAAAGCTTGCCCCTGATGTTAATCCATATGCCTTGAAAGATCTAGATAATAGTCCCAGATTACATTTTCAACAAGGAATGAACTGAGACAAACTCTGACAACTAATATTAACGGGACATAGTACTTTTTCATCTGTCAATGACCTTTAAAAAAGAATTGTGGTTATTCCCTTATAATATTTTATCATTTATTACCTGTCTTTTTGTTGAATTCCAAAGCCTTTATGTAACAGAAATATAGATGCTTGCCTTCAAAACACAGAAATATGATTTGATTATTATAATGGCTCTAGGCCTTCAAAACTAATTCATTTTTTCTCTCTCATTATGAAAGTAATTCTTTTTTTTTTTTTGGAAGATGATGGTGATTCCTCAACTAAGCAGTTCACTGGAGACAGACAAGCTTATATCTTGAGGCAAAAATGTCATAAAGAAGTAGTTTCTCAGATCTGGCAGAAGTTCATTAAAGTGATTATGTGTGTTCTGGGATAGCGATTTGAATAATTATTGTTGTTGAAGCCTTATATTCCAAGTAACATGATAGCTATTGAAATGAATAAAATCTGAATGATTTGCTGTTTCTTACTGCTGAGTTTAAAAACTTTTCTTAAATGTAGTTTATATTATTTTCTAATATTAGACATATCCTCTTCTATATATGCTTTCTGATGCGAAAAGCTTCCTGGTTTCCCTCTTTTTATATTAGACCAGGGATGAAACCCAGCAGGTTCTGAAGAACTGGTAGTGGAAATTTTCAGTAGTTCAGAGAACTGGCAAATACCACTTCTGGCTGGTCCCAGAGTGGGGTGGGAATGGAGTTTTTGCAGTATCCTTCTTCTCAGGAGTGGGGAGGAAATGGGGATTTTGCAGTATCCTTCCCCTGGAGTAGGGTGGGAATGGATATTTTGCAGTATCCTTCCCCTGTGAAGGGAAAGCCACACCCTCAGAACTAGTAGTAAAAGAAATGGATTTCACCACTGTATTAGATGCTAACATACAGTACTGGACATGTTTTATGCTTATATTCTGATTAGTTTATTAATTACATGTCATCAAGTCATTGTTGATTCTTAGTCCATGATGATCTGTCCCTAATCTGGTCCTTCAGCTCTTCCAACATTACACTCATCACCAGTGTAATTGAGTTTATCTACCTTGCTGTTGATTGTGCTCTACTCCTTCCTTCCACCTTTCCCAGTATTAGAGCCTTCTCTAGAGAGTTAGGTCTTTGCATAATGTGTCCAAAATAGGTTAATTTGCAGCTGGTCATTTGAGCCCTAAGCAAGAACCCCGCATTGATGTGGCTGGTGGTGATCCATTTTTTAAAATCATAGCTGTCTACATTATTTTTCAGTCCTTTTATGAGACAAATTTTCATGGTTAAAATTTTGCAAATTATTTTCAATGAAGCTGATACAGCATTAGATTTTATCATAAGCCCTTCAAATTCCTGAGAATTTTGAAAAGCTCTTGCCAATCAAACATTAGTAAATGAGAGATACATAAATTCTTAACAATGTTATGTCAATCATGGAAAAATACCAAGGAAATCTTTTATGATTCTGTACTATTAATAAACTGCAGGAAGATATCAAACTTGTTAGAAGTAAATTTTCTGTACTGTGTTCTACCAGCATGCATCAATCAGAAAATCGAATAGGTATTAAGGCAACATAAATCAGGTAGAAATCTATCATGTATATTTATTAGAATTGAATTTCAGGCAGGAAAATTACTAGCACAGGTGAAAACTCTCCCCATATTTCAAGACATATTCATTGGTTTGACCATTTTCTAAACAGGTGAGGAGAAAGAAGCTGGTATGAGAAAGGAACCTATCAAGACATTATTCTTCCTGCATATATATTCTCATGCATTACTACCACTAGCCTATTTGACAAATGATGATCTAAGTATCTTTCCAAATATTAATTTGCTATTGGAAATGGGATTTGGCTATAACTTTACCTTTGCAATCAACCAAGTTCATTGTCCAGCAGAATCAGAGAACCAGATTTGTAATAATGAATTAGACATTATTTTCAAGTATATTGAGTGTATATCCATGAAGTATATATCTTTGTGTATATGATATATACTGTATATAAAGTATATACAGTATATACATACATACATACATGCATACATACATACATACATACATACATATTTGTGCATATATCTACATCAATGTCATCTGTATCCACACCACTATATCATCTACACCTGTGTGTATATTATATCTATACTCTCTCTCTCTCTCTCTCTCATATATCATTCTCATTATATATCTATAGATAATATAATATTATAACTATCTCTATACTTTTGGGGGATCAATTTCACAATCAAATATACAAAGTGTGCAGAAGAAATTCCATTTATCTATCTAAAATTCTCTCTTGAAAAATAGAGAAATGCATGACTGATATTTGACAATATTTTATTTCTCTAGGTAACCAGCTGCCCTTTAATGACAAACATGAACCCAATATTTTTTAAAAGAAGTTCATCATGTTTCTTTTTAAACTAAAGTTTTTGTACAGCTATACTTGTACTGATATGAGCTTATGAGATGCTGGAATCGTCACATAAATCAGTGTCAATTAATTTTTAGTAGCATTTTTATTGTAATTTTTAAAGTTCAAAAACCAACAATTTTGATTGCATATGCCAAGTGTCTTTGACATAATATAGCACACACTAAAACTCGGCATGCTTTCTTTGTCAAATACTGTAAAAGTTGTAAATATTAGAATTATTATTAATTGCTCTGGGCTGGTTGTACTCTGAAAGGAAATAATTAATATCTTTGTTAATCGAAGCTGCAGGGGGAGTGCTAAAGAGGAACATAATGAAGCAGTTTGGAAGCTGGCCAGAAAATGCAGAGATGATATCTCTTCCCTTAAAAGAGGTCCCTTGAAATTGTTAATAATTCCAGCTTGTGTGTTTTAGAATTGCCACCTGGCTAGTTTAACCCTCCACTAACAACTAAAAGCTAGGAGTGATATTCAACTGAATATGCTAAGAAAATCCCCAAAAATCAAAGAAAAACAGCTAGGCATGAGAACAGAAGGCTAGACGAGATTTCAATAGGGCTTGAACCAGATGGGGGAAGAGGATTTTGCTTCTTAAAAACTTCTGTTCTCACTGGCTATTACAGGCAATCCAGAAGATGAAAAGGATGTTCTCCTTTGAAATGCAAATAAGTAGGAAGGAAGCAGGTATTCCATCTTTTGTCAGGTAGTTGACTGGAAGATCAACTCTATAATTTTAAGAATTGATGCTTTTCAACCTGTGGATTGCTCCCTTAAGTAGAAGATCTGGCACCTTTTGTCAAGGAACAGTGTGAAATGGAGAGTGAGCATTATTGGGTTGAGGTGCATCATTCTCAAGGATATTATGATTTATTTTAAATGATACCACTTCTTTTATTAGGTCATATTCTTGGCAACAATGAATGCCACTGTGTTCTGGGTTTACCACTAATAGTTGTGGAATAGTGATTGCAGTAAAATAGATTTTCTGCCACTTTGAAGAACAAGCAAGAGAGAGAGAGAGAGAGAGAGAGAGAGAGAGAGAGAGAGACAGACAGACAGACAGACAGACAGACAGACAGACAGACAGACAGAGACAGAGACAGAGACAGAGAGAAAGACAGAAAGAAGGAGGGAGGAGGGAGGGAGGGAGGAAGGAAGGAAGTTTGCCTGACACAGGTTACAGTAAATGAAAACCCTGGAACCCATTCTTAATAAATATATCCTCTTAACATGACATATTTTACACATATCAATTTTATTAATTTATAAATATACCTGATAAAATAGGTACATTTCAGTTTATTTTACATGAAAAATTGTATCACAACATTCAGAAAAAAAGTATATTGATGCCGTAAGAACAGATACATTCACATTTTTTTTAAAAAAATGTATTTTACAAACAAATAGTGAAATTAGAATACACTGAAACAAATGTACTTATATTATATAATGTTAAAAATAAATTGGTCTTTTAAGTAAAAGTAAAGGTTTCCCTCACACATATGTGCTAGTCGTTTCTGGCTCTAGGGGGCGGTGCTTATCTCCGTTTTAAAGCCGAAGAGCCAGCACTGTCCGAAGACATCTACATGGTCATGTGGCCAGCATGACTCAACACCAAAGGTGCACAGAACGTTGTTACATTCCCACCAAAGGTGGTCCCTATTTTTTCTACAAGTATTTTCTACTTGCATTCTCTACGTGCTTTCGAAACTGCTAGGTTGGCAGAAGTTGGGACAAGTAACATGAGCTCACCCCGTTACGTGGCACTAGGGATTGAAACCACTGAACTGACGACCTTCCGATCGACAAGTTCAGCTGTTTTACCCGCTGAGCCACCATGTCCCTATTTGGAATAACATAGCAGGAGACAAAAAGTTAGTGCCAAGGACTAACTAAGTTAGGGCTAACAAAAGTCAAGGGCACTTAAGATCCAGATCCTGGAAGAAGAAGGACAACAAAGCAATTCTTCATTCAGTTACAGAAGTTTATCTGAGGCTCAACATCCATTTTGCCTTATAAAATCAATTTAAAGCACCAGATCATTATATTTTTCCATACCTCCCCACTGCATAATGGTATCTTCTTTGAAAGAGAAAAAAAATAAATTTTATTCATTTTCTTTCACTTCTCTGGTCCTTTCCCACTTTCATTTCAAAGGGTTTGTTGTTAAGGTAGTTGTCCTTTTTTTTACTACTAGGAAAAAAAATACTTCTGTTGCTTTTTTGGTGTTTCAAAACCTAGAAGCAGAACCTCACTGTTCTTCTCTTGACATCAGATTCTGTGTTGTTGTCTGCCAGTAGATTTTTCCCCCTTTCAAGACAACAATCAAAAACAGAATTGTATTAATTTAAAGAAGTCTAAAGCAGATTTAACAAAAGGAGAGTTTGGCTGGTTATGAAAGGCTCAGCTTTCCCAAATTGGAGAGGCAGATGTTTTCACAAGTTGTCACTGTTTTCCTCCTTTTCCCTTGACTGTCAGTAATGTTATGATCTCTGATCCCATCCATATGGATGGTAGCTCAGCTGGTTCCAAATGCCTGAAGCAGATTTCATGTCTGTCATCACAATTAAGGGAAACAGCATAGTTCCAAATCATTCCATAGAAGGAATACATTAATAAGTAAGGTTTCTCCTTTCCTTTCCTTTTCTTCTGCCTTCAGCTTTCAGCGTACTTTCGGTCACATAAAAAGGAAGCTTGGTTTGGTTGCTGCTGAAACATGGGACTGCACTTGGGTGGAAAAGTAAAGGTAGTCCTCTACTTACAACAGTTTGCTTAGTGACCATTCAAAGTTACAACGGCACTGAAAATAGTCACGTATGAACATTTTTCACATACACCCCGTTGCAGCATCCCCATGGTCACATGATTTACACCTGGATGCTTGATGACTGATTCAAATTTATGATGGTTGCAATGTCCCAGCATCTTGTGATCACCTTTTGCAACGTTCTGATGAGCAAAATCAATGGGAAAACAAGATTTACTTAAGAAGCCTGTCACTTATTTAACAACTGCAATGATTCACTGGCAACAGAAATCATACAGTGGAGCAAAATAATAGAAATTAACAAATTTCTCACTTAGCAACCTAAATTATGGTTGCAAGTTGAAGACTATCACTATATGCATGTATATTTTGTTTCTAGGTCAGTGATCCTAGGTCAGTGATCCTTGTTTTGCAAATGAATTGCTATGATCTACATTAAGACACTGAGAAGAAACTCAGGTGGATCAGACAAAGGGACATGTTCCTTTTCCATGACTTGATGGGCGTGGTTTGGTGGACATGGCAGGGGAAAGATACTGTAAAATCTGCATTTCTACCCCACTTCAGGAGAAGGATACTGTAAAATCTCCATTCCCTCCCTACTCCAGGGAAAGGTTACTGCAAAATCCCCATTTCTTCCTAATCAGCTGGGACTTAGGAGGCAGTGAATAGATGTGGGCAGGGCTAGTAAGAGGTGGTATTTACTGGTTCTCTGAACTACTCAAAATTTCCACTACCATTTCTCCAGAACTGGTCAGAACCTGCTGAATACTACCTCTATTCTTATAGTAAGAATATATATTCTTATTATAATGTACTACACATTACTTTGACTGTTACTAATATTTTGCTTCCCTCTAAATGGGCATTTATTTTCTTTCTGATTATTTCTTTTCAAGTATTACGGAAATACTTGATGATTCCATATTTTCCTTTAGGGCTTGTTGTCAGTTTCTTCACGTTCTCTTCATAGGTTCCCTTCATGGATACTACTATTCTCATTTTCCTCATTGCTATTCACCCAAATTTTCCTATTTTTAAAAATATATTTCTTAAGGTAGGATGTACCGAATGGGACCTAATTCTTGAAAGTGAGGGTTAAACTGTTCTGTTGATGCAGCTGAAAATGTATTCCAATAAATCATAATAGAGTTGGAAGGGACCTTGGAAGTCTTTTAGTTCAACCTCCTGTTCAATCAGGAGAACCTATACCATTTCAGACTAGTGACTGTCCTGTTTCTTCTTAAAAGCCTCCAGTGATGAAGCGCCCACAACTTTTGAAAGTACCACATTTTTCAGAGTAGAAGACAAACTCCTACCCTCAAAAAAGTGGGTGGAAATATCTATGAATCTTATACTCTAAATATTGCAGTGAGGGAGGGGGTTGGTGGGGCTCTGATCTCCTGTTCTAGAACAGGCTGTGGGAGTGGCAGCAAACAGACCATGATGGCAGTGGTGAAAAGGCAGCGGGGGCAGTGAATGGGCCACAGCAGTGAATGGGTGGTGGCAGCAAATGGGTGGTAGCAGTGAATGGGCCATGGCGGTGAATGGACTGAGGTGAACAGGCCAGATGAATACTGAATGCTGGGATGCAGAATCAGATTTTTCCCCTTTTTTCTTCCCCAAAAGCTTGGCACATCTTATAGTATTCGGGAGCTTCGGAACATGAAACGCCAGAAGAGACTCCTGGAGTGCCCACGCCGAATCTGACCGAACACAGGTTAGGACCTATATTAAGTACTACCTAGTGGCGATAGAGATGGCGAGGTCAAATTATATCGCCGCCCTCATCGCATCTGCAGAGAATAGGCCCTCCGCACTGTTTAGGGTCACCCGGTCTCTTTTAGATGGGAGGCCGGATGGTGACGCCTTGCAAGGTAGAGCGGAG
>JANHFP010000238.1:60766-70917 GCA_032468135.1 Calamaria suluensis | reverse complement strand
GAAAGAAAGAAAGAAAGAAAGAAAGAAAGAAAGAAAGAAAGAAAGAAAGAAAGAAAGAAAGAAGGAGGGAGGGAGGGATGAAAAAAGGTGAGGAAGGTAGGACCACAAACCTGGCACTACTAGACACAGCTTCAAAGGATAAAAGAGCACAGCAGTCCAGGGCTGGAAGGTACCTAGAGGTCATCAAATTCAACTCCCTGCTCCAGCAGGACAAGTGAGTTTCTGTCTTTTGACCACCACTACCATTCACATAACCACACCCACCCAGTCACATGACCCACCAAGCCATGCCGACAGAACTGGTAGCAACAGTTTTTAGATTTCACCCCTGAGCTGAATGAATTGAAAGAGAAGCTCTGGGAATATAAGGCAATTGAGGTACCAGCTTTCTTCCTTTATAGAGGTCATGCAAGCAGCAGTTACACAGTAAAAGAAATAGAATCCTGTATAACACGTAACAGTAAGTAATGGAGAAGAAAGTCATCCTATCAGAATATTTTATGGTCTGTTGAACTGAAAAGCTGCCTAACATAGAAAGAATGTGGATGCTGAAATCTGCATTTTTCAGAATTCTGTGAAGTGATCTGCAACTTGTTAAAAATGAAGAATGCATATTTTTAGGGAAAGTAAAAGTCTTAGGAAAAAGGCTTATATTACAGAAAAATATACCTGAAGCAAGATACATTTCTCTATTGAAAAACAATCTGCACATTTGAAATGAATATGTAGGAAGGTGGGCCTAAAAGTGCAAATATTTATGTGAAATGTTTCATAAGAATCAGGGGGAAAGTACTTTTGCCGTTAAGATGTGAAATTTAGCAGAAAAAAATGGTGCAAAGAATAGTCACTTGCAGATGACTGCTTCTGAATTTGAGTCTCTTCTGGTTTTCTCAAATATAAAATATAAATGAGATGTACAATGAATTCTCCTCCTCTTTCCTTAAAATGAATTGCAGCTATTGCCCCCAAAGTGTCTTCTAATTTCATCCTGCATGAGACAGGTGTGAGGGAGAAGAAGCTCATGCATGTTATTTTGAAATCCTGAGAATTCTCGATACTTCCATTCATATTTGCAATATTCTGCTCTAGTTCTTATAAGTAAGTTCTTTCATTCTCCATTAAAGATAAAAATCTACAACTTCCTTTGAATGTCAATTGACCTACATATGACCCTAAGTTTGCCAAATAGTCATTAGGTATGGCATGAATGTTGGGGTTGTGTTGTTTTCGGAAATGACAGACAATTTCAAGGAGGAATTCCTTGAAATTGTACTGCAAAGCATGGATACTTTGTCACAGGTTCCACATGCTTGTATGAGCATGGGAGCAAGACAGTACAAATTGCAACAGATAGTTGGAAAACTATTTGATTTTATTGTTCCTAATTTCTGTGACATCACTGAAAGACTAGAATTGATCCTAAGAATATGTTACAGCACAGGAGATAGTAAGATAAATATGGTGGAGTAAATGGAACAGCAGCCACGGGACATTCCTACTGTCACTTGGGTAAAATATATTCTTGGATTATAGCTGGGGCCAATTATGATTTTCTTAACTATGATTTGTTTACTATGTAAAATGAAACCAACAAAATATTTAAAAGTTTAAGCTGTTTTAATGCCTTTCAAAATGAATTCACATTAACCATGCATTACAAAAAGGCCCAATTCTAGAAGGAATCAGGGTATCATATGAGCCCAATTGATACCTTTTGTACGTAGAGAGCTTACAAAGTGCATTCAGTTTGCAAATAATGTCAGCTTCAAGGTATAGTATATGAAAATGAGAATAGCAGGACATAAAGTAGGGAACGGAAACCAAAAATAATAGCCATGGTTTTCCAAAGTCCAATTTAAATGAAACCTGGGAGGATCTGCAGGATAATTCTGTGTGTTTCCATCTATATTTTTAACTACCTGATGATAGCAGATGGAATTTGTTTCCACTAAAATATATTTCTTAAAACACAAACATATCCCCTTCAAAAAAATCCTTTCCACATTTCTCAAAGGCAAGTGAAAGAAAAGGGATAAGGAACTTACTTTCTTTTTTTACTCATTAAATCTAAAACATTGTCTTTGCGCTAATTGCCCTTGACTTAACTGTTCTTTTCAGTTTGCCAAAGCAGGAGAATGGAATCTACATTTTTAACATGATGAATTTCATTATTTCTGTATTACCATCCAAAGCAGCACAACTCCTCTACTTTCATTAGTGTGGAGGCAATTTAGTATGCTTTTCTTTATAAAGAAAAGATTGGGGAAAGCCTATGTATATTAATAATACCTTCTAGATGTTTCGCTGAATGTAAAAGGGAAGAAGAGCAAAGTACTGAGACAGATGACAAAAGAAAATTGAACTAGAATTTTTCACTTAAAATGATGATTGAATGAATCTTATTTTCAGCAGGGGGAAACAACTACTACTCTGCCACTGTCATTTTAGTGCCACATTTGGATTGCCATCCCAAATGAACAGCCAAGCTTAGAACAGAATTGCAAAGTATGGGAATGGGGCAAATATTTTCAGAGCAGATCCAGGCAGATGGCCAAATGATTTGATGAGAATAACTTCTTTTCTAGAAGCTATTCTCTTGATAATGCCAACAGGCATACCTCTTTCATTACTCAATGACACTGAAACAAATTAGGACTTTTCAGAATGTTGTGAAACTCAGTAGGCATTTTGTGGGATGTATGTAAAGATGTTGATATGAGAAATGTGCACAATATGGGATGTACAAATATTGAGAGAGTGGGGAAAAGTTTCAAAGTGATCTAGAAATGGATTGAAATAAATTATTTTAGAATGAAAATGAAAATCTGAAAAAATGACAATCTTAAAAAAATGACAATTTCCTATACCATGTATAAGATCCTATATTATTGTGAAATAGATGCCAGAAAAATCAAAATATTAAATGCATGTAGAGATTGTAATTAATTTTTAGCTTTATCACTTATAAGACATTCAGGCAACTGGAGGGAAAAAACCCCAAAGCTATTAAGAAGCAAATAGTCTAGTCTAATCTGTGTTATAATCTATCCATTCATTTATTTGCTCAATCACATATTTGTTCCCTGGGCTGGAAAAAAATCAGAAACTTATAAGAGTTTCATGTACTGTTTCCATACACACAACTGAATATAAATGTGATTCTATGCATTTCAAGCATTCACTAATTCATTTCAAATTATTTTTCTAAGACATTTTTTTATAATTTGTCTTAAAAATGAATATATGTTCCTTTGTCTAAAAATGGCCAGTAAGATTCCTTCCACTCATCTCTTTGATGCTGATCAAGAACTGAAATGTGTATTTATGAAATTGGAACCCTCAGAGCTTCTACACTCCTAAGTTTCTTCTATTGAAATCAATGTATTTTACCATTATTCCAGTGTGCGGATATGTTTAAACTGAATAACTTTTGTTGCCTTATTGTGAAAACAGAATGCACTTCTGCTGTGTTGCAAACAAGACATTGGCTGCATGTTAATTTCTGTTGTCCCCATTCTTCATCTGGAAGGCTATCAGTTTAGAGGAAACAATGATAAGGACATTCAAAGGGCAGAACAAAATGTTTTTTATCTGGATCTGGCAAGTTACATACAAGATAACAAAAAACAGAACTATATGGTCAATTACAAGCAAAACTTTTTGTTTTATGGAAGCATTTATCTAAGCTTGTGTTCTGGTTTACAAAATTAGGAGAGGAGAGAGAGGAGGAGAGGAAGAGAGGAGAGGAGAGAAGCAGTATTATCATACAGATTGTTCTGCATTCAAAATGATGCTATATTGAGAATATGGAATAAATTTAGGCTGTGTTCGAAAATACCTTTGTGGCTGTCACCACAAGAAGCGTATTAAAGAACAGAAATGGTAGCTAAACTTAATGGTTAACGTATGGTGACATATTTGAATTTTCCAGGGAGATTTAAAAATGAAATCAAGAAAAGATCTGACTTCAGAAAGATATACAGCACATGTCAACAACTTTTCTGGTATACAAGTAGTCAAAGGATTTAAAATAGATAAAAGGACTTTTGGTTTGGAATATTGTAAGAATGAATTTGAAACAGAATTATATACAAATGATGAGCATGTTATTGTTAAAATATATAAACGTATTAAAGTTTAAAATGCTAAACCGTTCAAAAGAGGAAAAAGGGTGAGGAACATGGAGAGATGAGAGACCATTTATCAAAGCCATTTATCTCATTGGAAGCCTTTTATGGTGGCAGCCAGTGGTTGTTGAAGTCACCATGAAATGTGTGTATGGGGGGCGTCTTTCCAAGAAAACTTATATTACCTATAGAAGAATCTCTCTCACAGCTGGTTCTGATAATTAAGTGATATGAAAGGGCTGTACATGAAGCCCTCCCAGCTGGGGAAAGCTGGCTGCAAAACTGAAGATAAAATATGTTGGTAGGCTGTCACCACCTGAGAGATGTACTATATAATCCAATTTGAAAATAAGTGACATTCACTGCAGCTAAATCCTTTCACCTACCCTGTTTTCCCCAAAATAAGACATCCCCTGATAATATGCCCAATCTGGCTTTTGAGCACATAGCAATAAGGCCAAACACTTATTTCAGGGTTAAAAAAAAGACAGGGTCTTATTTTAGGAGAATCACAGTATAATTTTTAGAACGTAAAAATCTAGACTGTGAGATGGTAGCAACATACTTTGACATACAAATAAAATATGACTAAAATACTGTTGGGAAATACATGGCAGTGCACTTTTTTTAAACAACTAAAGCCCTTTTGAAATATTAACACAATTTGTTGCAATTTGCATTTTAAATTCTAGGAAAAATAAAACTTGAAATACATTTGATTTTCTATGATCATTTGAAAATGGAAATGGAAAAGAAACAGTGGCTGAATGTATTCATTTTCTCATTTGTCCTTTTCCAAATTTCCAGATAACTATTTCCAATAGTATTTCCAAAACTATTTGCCAATAAGAGAGGCTGAGTGCCAAAGAATTGAGGCCTTTGAACTGTGGTGCTGGAGAAGACTCCTGCAAGTCCCTTGGACTGCAAGGCAATCCAACTGGTCAGTCCTAAAGGAGATCAATCCTGACTATTTTTTAGAAGGCCAGATCCTAAAGATGAGACTCAAATACTTTGGCCACCAAATGAGAAGGAAGACTTGCTGGAGAAGAATGTAATGCTGGGAAAGATTGAGGGCCAAAGAAGAAGGGGACGACAGAGAATGAGGTGGCTGAATGGAGTCATTTGAAGCAGTAGGCGTGAGCTTAGGTGGACTCCAGAGGATTTAATTTTTTGGCTGCAGTCCCCATCTACAGTGACCTTGGAGCTCAATATCTTAAGGGTAATTAACCATGGACCCCTCACTCAACAAAACACAAAATAACAAAAGCATACAAAAGTACAGGGAAAAAAATGCAGCCTAACCAAGTCTCCATCATTAAACAGCCTTTCTGGTCACCATTTTGATCAGGTTAAATTCTCAGTCTCAGGAACCTCTTTCACACACACACAGACTCACCCTCAGAATGGTTCAACCTCCAGCAATTTGAAACTTTAGCTATCATGTAAAGTTAACATTCATAAGATTCCAGTCTTCATACGGTAGAAAGAAATGCAGCACTGGACGATTGCTTGGGGGTAAATCCAGTGGTGAAATACATTTTTTTACTACCGGTTCTGTGGGCATGGCTTGGTGTGGCTTGGTGGGTGTGGCAGCGGAAGGATACTGCAAAATCCCCATTCCCTCCCTACTCTGGGGCCAGCCAGAAGTGGTATTTGCAGGTTCTCCAAATGACTCCAAATTTCTGTTACCAGTTCTCCAGAACCTGTCAGAACCTGCTGGATTTCACTCCTGGGTAAATCCTATATGCTGTATTTTTCCAAGCTTGTGTCCTTTAGACTAGCTGTGTATTCTGGGATTTAGTCCCAATCTGGCCACCAGAGTGTTTAAAACAGATGTTAATGTGTGAAATATAACTCATGTCATAGTAAAGGAAGAAACATGTCTAAGTTGTCCAAAAGAACAAATCTTGATGGTTGACATTTTACAAGAACTGCAAAGTTTCTTTTTTGTTTCTTACCTAAGGAGGCAGAATCAAGGGAAGGAAAAAAAAACCACAGTCTATTAGAAGAGCAACAATACAATCTGGTCAAAAGGAGAGGACAAAAAATACTTTATGATTTAGTTGGGAAATAGCAAATGTTTTTATTTCTCAGGCTGAGTGAAATGTTTGAAGGCAGAGTGAACCTCTTGTGGATTTATGGCTAAGTCTTAACTTGTAAGCAGGATTTCTGTTTTCTTTTGGATTTGCCTTCTTGAGTTGGCACAGGTTTCATGTGCTTTAAGAATTAACATTAATTGACAGTTGGATATGCCATCGCTCACAAAATATGACAACTAACATAAAATTGTTGGTACTATTTTACATCTGACATGCAAAGTGTAAAAAAAAATATCAAGATCTGAGCACTGACATTCAGCAAGTATGTAACTGGCATTTCACCTGCAAATTGTAAATTGTGAAATTTCAGTATTTTCATTTTACCTTGGATCTGCTAGTTCAAGCACCAAAGTGAAGATGCAACTGCTGTGCACTGTGAAGCATGTTTATGCATTCAGCTATTAAAAGACATAATTTTAATGTGGACAATCCACTTGGCATAGCAATATCTATTGACTGTTTTTCACATTAACAGCTAGTTTGCTTCCTTCTTGGAGTTTATTGGAATGCATATGGGACCAGCTCCTGTTCACCTCCCTATTCTGGAGGGAAACAGCTTGGCAGAACAAAAACATGTCCAGATGCCAAGATCTTGGACATGTTTCTTACTAAATATTCTTGTCTTTTGTTACGCAACATGCTAAACTGAACTGGAATTTGTGACTGGAGAAGGTAAGATTGGGTGTTGGAACAAGGCTTCTTGTTATTGGGAGATTGTCTTCCTTCAATTGGCATAATTCTATTATTGTAACTTGTGTTACATTGGCTAAATGCCCAATTCTTCCATTTTTGCAACTCAATTTCTGGATGCTGGAAGTTTCCGCTGCCATTTTTTGCTTTTAGTTGCTGCTCATAGAAAGTACATGATCAGGCCATTTTGCCTGCTACAAGGTGGAATGGGGAAATAAGAAATGCTTATACTCCCCCCCCCCCACACACACACACTGAAGCAAAATAGCTAGTCCAGAACTTCAGAATGAGAGTTACTAGAGAATCTTGAAACATAGCTTGGAGTCTTGGACCCAAGAGTAAGATATAAAGTATGTTTTAAGTTCAATTTACAATCAGTCCCAACATAACATTCAGCCACTCTCTAAATGGCTTTCTCCAGAATTATGTTGGGATACTGATTCCCAGAATTGCTATGGCCTTTGGCATGGTTAGAGGGAAACATGTTAGGAAACAATGCTAACATGATTGATTTAGTAAAGCTCTAGCCAAATGACTTTAAAAATTAAAGATTTAAAAATTGTAACTCAGATAGCTTTGCTGGGAAATATGTTGAACCATTTACAAGATTTCTGAATGCATGTAAATTGCAAATGCTCAATTTTTCAAATTGCATCTTTTAGTGCGTTTATTGTAAGTGACTTAGAATGCTTCAGGTATTAGATGGTTTATAAAAAAAAGAGTAAAAGTTACTTATATTTTGACTGTGTGTACATGTGAAGTGATTCAAAGTGAAATCAAGTGATTTGCTTCAAAAACCATTATGAACACAACAAGGAAGTTATTACCTTTGATATTTGTCAGAGGCATAGTTTATGACTTTAAGATGAGACCAATTCATCAATATTCTTTTCATATTTACTTAACACCTATGAGATTGGTTTAAAATGGCAGGGTGTCAACTTTTCATGCTGGAGAAGATGTAATGTAATTGGAAGAAAAATTCACATTATCGTTAACATGAATTTGGGAAGAGAAATCAAGTTTAATAAAGTTAATGTCATCTTGAATTGTATGCCAAAATCTGGAATGTATTTGATTTATGATGCATTTTAAAATTATTGAATTTCGAGAATAGTTAACAAGATTCATTTTGCATGGTTGGAAAAAAATTCACATAGGACTAAACGTCCTGGATTGAAAAATGTATTCAGTCTTACCCTTGAATTAGTTTTCAATAGAAGTAACAGAGAGACTGATCAGTATGATACCGTGTGACCATTGTTTAAAAACAGAGCAGATTTTACACATTATTTCTTTTAACCCAAAGCTGATTAAGTGCACAGTTCGTTAAGAGGTGTTCATTTGCACAAAATATTTAATGGTATTGTCTCCAGAACAAGCTGCTTGACTGTAAGGGTAAATCCTTACCTTCCAGCACTACAGCAGTACATTAAACACTACATTTCCATTCTCACAAATGCTGCGTTCGTCAGTTCTGCCACCTCATTGAACACAATATACTAGGTCTTACCCATCTAGAAAATAATATCAGATTGGAATAGAGGTTGTTTAACTTTTGACTTGCTTGATCTACTATGGATGAGTCTCTATAAACTACCAACCTGAACATGGAACAAAAAATGGATAGATTGAATCGATAACAGAACTAAAAGGAAGTTCTTTCATGCAAAAGAAAGAAAGAAAGAAAGAAAGAAAGAAAGAAAGAAAGAAAGAAAGAAAGAAAGAAAGAGGCTATTCCTATATACAGAGATTTTTTTTTTTTTTCAGGAAAATATTTTAGGAAAAGGACTGATTTTATTGCTTTTACTGTTAAACGAGTGTCAGAAATCCCTTTCGATCTGCTACAAATTACCCCCAGAACAATAAGTAGTGTTTCAATGAGTAACTGAAAGAATAATTGGGATTTGCTTACACACAGGTTTCCAATAGCAGTAGTTCCCTTAATCTTATGGAAGGGGCTGACCTGTTTCCATTCTATCATCTTAACTGAAGCATAATGCGGTACCACCACAGCCTATTTTAAATACAGCTGACCTAAGTCAGCCATTGCAGGAAGAATTACTGCACCAAGATAGTCAGATATTTCTGCATTCAAGTAGCATCCTGGTTCTTTCCTGTGCATACAAGCAGTATCCTGTATCCTGGGTCAATCCAGGGTCTTTTACAATGCCATGCATTTGATGCGGTAGTCCTGCCTAATCCCTTGTCTTCTGATTTATTGTTATTGAACAGGGTGATCCTTAGGGACTCCTGCCCAGCTTTATAAACTATTGTCCAGTATCCTGTCTACTCTAATACAAATTGACACTTATTTTCTCTTATGGATGCAAAATTGTATTCCTCCATGCAAGATGGTCAGGAAGCACAGATTCAAATGATCAGTATGGATATAGGGGAAAGAAATGATGTGTTTGTGATATGAGCTTCAGCTGATTTCAGTTTTCCCATTAACAGGAAACAATCACTTCAACCCCTATTAATAAAAAGATATTTCAGGCCCAGGCCTTGTTTTTGTGCCAGCTGAGCTAAGTGTCCATTAGATTAGCTCAGAGGTTCCCAAACATGGCAGCTTTAAGACTTGTGGACTTCAACTCCCAGAATTCCAGCAGAACTCCAGCAGAACTCCAGCTCTGCTGGCTGGAGAAGTCTGGGAATTGAAGTCCACAAGTCTTAAAGCTGCCATGTTTGGGAACCTCTGGATTAGCTGGCTGCTGTTGGTGCATTCTCCTAACTTCATTACTTTCTAAATCCTTACTCCACCTCACAGAAACCATCCCTGGTACAGATCACACACTCATGCTTCGATGTTGTTTGTTTTGTGCTGCAGCCAAGCGTTTCTGCCAGCCTGTTGGGGTTGTCATTTAAACCCTGAGTGGATTTGCTCTTTCTTCTATGAAGGCCAAGGGAGGGTAGGCTAGGCTTCATTCCTTTTACAAATGAGGTGAAGATGATATTTCCTGAAGCAAATATGAAGAATGGTGATAGGAACTGGCTATGTCTACTTTAATGACAAGAAGGACTAGGGGAGACATGATAGCGGTGTTCTGATATCTCAGGGGTTGTCACAAAGAAGAGGGAGTCAAGCTACTCTCCAAAGTACCGGAGGGCAGAAAAAGAAGCAATGGGTGGAAACTAATCAAGGAGAGAAGCAACACAGAACTAAGGAGAAATTTCCTGACAGTTAGAACAATTAATCAGTGGAACAACTTGCCTCCAGAAGTTGTGAATGTTC
>JANHFP010000238.1:30131-41825 GCA_032468135.1 Calamaria suluensis | reverse complement strand
TGCTATTTTTAAAATTGTGTCTGGCTGTACACCGCCCCGAGTCCGCGAGGAGAGGGGCGGTATATAAATCTAATAAAATAAATAAATAAATAAATATACCACTAATGTTTCCTAAGCAGTTTGAATTAATTATTTTGAGATAGGTGACTACTAGGTAGAAAGACTTTTGGCAGTATAATCCCAGTTATGGAATGGCCTCCCCATAACTTTATCATCTTTATTATTTTCCATTGCCAGAAAATACCAACTATTAATTTAGATTTCTCCATTTCAAACTTGTATCTTACAATTATACACACAAAAATGTGAAATGTGAAATCACAGGGGCAGTTCTTTACTTTGTCTTGACATTCATATGGCAGCTGCAGTGATGTTGCAATGCATTTCTTGTAGTGTACCTTGTAGTTGCAGATCCAACCAATGTGGCTTTTTGCAATTGACAGTTCGAAATGATGCCAATGCACAATTTTTCTAAATACACACAGTAACACTGATAACCATTAGGACTACCATGACCAGTTTATAAATTCCCACTTGGTTGTCATTCCAATTTATAATAGCAGGCCCTAATGGTGTGGTTTTCAAAAACAGTACACTTTTGTCTTCTCTGTTTTGTCTTTCGATAATCTTACGGGAATTAGTCCTTGTTGCCCAACTATAGTTCTGAGCCCATTTTTTTTTACTTGTTTACTAGGAACTCTAACATCTGACATGGCCCTTGGTGTCCCAGCTGATGACAGATTGGATAAAATTCTGTTTTCTCGGAATATTAAATGAGTTCATGGATATATTTAATCTTGAAGAGCCAGATTAAATGTATCCCACCAACCCAGTACTGCCTGAATAGAATATATTAGTATAGAATACAGGAACTTCCAGCATAGTTTACCACCTCAGCAGCATATTAAAAGCCACCCCCCAGTCCACAACAAGAGGATATTTATGGAGAGGGCAATTATTAAGTTTCATTATATAGTTGGACAGATGTTTTGACTGGACTTGGCATTTTTATCCACTATTGAGTCCTTTCCAAGGACGTAGACTAGACAGATATTCCTATAGGGTGGTAAAGGCATTGTTGCAGGATGTAAGCTGTTCCTAGTAAAGCTGCTTTTAGCAATTAACATTGGTGATTTTGTCAGTGCTGGTGGTATTCAAATGGTGCTCCAGATGGTCACCTCTTTTATCCAATTTCTATTCTTATTGTGCTTCTTTGGCTTGCTCCATACATATGCTCAGAACTGCACCATTTCTTCTATTATTGTTGTTATTTCAACTTTATTACTGTTAGAGTTTATTTTTTAGTGAACCCACATAACTTATTTAATAGAGCATCTATGTAAAATATATAAAAAATATTTAAATACAATAGGTATAGGCCCTGAAAAAAATAATTCCGCCTTGCATTTTCTGCTAAGAAAGCACAAAAATGTCATGAAGGAAATGTATGGAAAGTGACCTTCAAAATCCTCAGGAGAATAGTTTCATGGAAGTCATATTCTTAGCTATCCCAGACTTCTGTCCACAGAAGGATTAGTTGACCTCATGTCACCAAAGCAGAGCTGGAGAGGTGAGACAAGGAACCCAATTCATAAGGAAGGATAATAAAGATTTCAATTGCTGTTTATCTTGAGCTTTTGGGAGTAGTCTGCAAATTTTCGCAGAGCGCTGAACTCTGAACTGCCTTTGAATGTCTGCACTCTATTTTGGGAAGTAATTTTGCTTCCAAAATGTCAGTCTCTTCATCCTCCTTGAAAAGTCTCTGAGCCTTATTTTCCAAATATTTATTTTGGAACTCTCCTGATATAAATGCCTTCAGCTGTATTTTTGCTCACTATTTCTCTATAATTTTGTCCCTGTCTCTTAAATTTAGTTTACCTAATCAACAACCACAACATTTGCACTTTTTTATTCATTTACTAAACTGCCTTTTCATATATTTTACTTTGCCGTTGAGCCACTTATAATTACAATTCCAACATCATGCAGATTCAAAACCTCCAGCGCTTCACAGTTTAAAACTGGAAATATTGAGTACAATTGAAAAGTTACGCCATTATTCACAAGTATTGCAAAGTTATATCATTATTCAGAATTCTAAAGAAACATTTGCTTCTACTACAATTCTTCTTTGTATATGTAACATCCTTTTATATGTGATTTAGAAGCTTGCGCTACAGTTGGCAAATGAATGAATTTGCTGCAATCTGGAAAAGATTTTTCATGAAAAATAAAGAAATCAAGTTGGGTGTCAGGATTCTGATTGTACAGCTCTGTAACCAGAAAGAACCAGAGCAAATAATGCTAAACTAAGAGTACAACTTGTCCTTGACTTATGACTTCTCACTTAGCAGCCATTCAAAATTACAACAGACCTCCCCAAATATACTTATGACCTGGATTCAAAGTTCCAGTGCCCCACTCCTCCCTGTGGTATTTTGATTGCCACATTTGGATGCTTGGCAACTGGCATTCATTTACAGCCTTTTGCAGTACATGATCATGATTTATGACTTTTTTTTGGCTAGAAACCAATGTTTACTTCGAGTTTCCAGTAAAAAAACAAACATGCATTGCATACAATGGGGTTCATTCAATAACTACTGCCTTTGCTTAATAACTACTACAAAAATATATAAAATTGATGATCATGTGGGCACTTATGATGGAACCTGCACCTAAAGTAGGTGGAGAAGTTACAAGACTGGTTAGCTGGGAATCCTTGAAGGGGAGGAAGCAATGGAGAATTGACCAATCTCCCCCCCTACCCCCCGGGTGCTTATCTGGTTGTTCTAAGACAGGGATGGCTAAAGTTTTTGCCATCTTGTGTGACAACACAAATGCAAATCTGCACCCATAATGCAATGTGTGCCAGATCCCCCACACTCCCCACCTCCCCATGCATGCATATGCGACCCCCAGCCATCTCACCCTGTTTGGGCCTAGTAGGCCTTCCTGAATCCTCATGGGACAAAAACGAGGCCACAAGCTGTGCGGCACATTCCTCCTGTGGCCCGTTTTTGGTCCCAGGAGGCCTCCAGGGAAGCTTCTTGGGTCCAAAATGGGCTGTGGGGGGGGGGGGCAGACATGCTGCACCCCCTGCACTCCCCCCACCCCCGGGCATGCACGCATGTCTCCCGCATGTGCTCCGCCTGCTCCACATTCATGGCACAGACCTGAAAATCAGCTGGCCAGTGGGAGTCATGTACGCATGCAGGTTGGAGCTGAGCTGGGCGACAGCTTGCGTGGCCGCAGAGAGGGCTCTGCATGCCACCTGTGGTGCATGTGCCATAGATTTGCCATCATGATTCTAAGACAATGCAGTTAGTCTGGCAACATTGTTGTAAATAGTGACTAGCAATAAACATACTGCTGCAATCAACTATCATTATCATTCTAGCACCCAACAGTGCCTCAACCTAAGACTGTCATAAAGTACAATGGAAATCCTGGGCTCCATCACAGTTATAAGAGTCATTGTGGTACAGTCGTTAGAAAACAGTACTGCAGACTAACTCACTGCTCACTCCAGGAATTCAATCAGACAAACACACACACCAGACACAAACACACACACACACACACTTTTACCCTATGACTTTACTTATTAGAAAGTTCTTTCTTCTGCAGGAGAAAATGAAGTTATTGTGTAACTTATGTAAGTTATTGTACTGACTGTATTCAGTATTATTGTTTTGAATTTATTGCAATGTTAATAAACCACTTCTCTTCACAAAATTGTCTTAATTAAACAGAATAGTTTACCCTGGAACAGCAATACCCCTAAGATTGTGTCCATTGTGCTTGATAATTTATTTCATTTGTAAACAAACATATACCTTCAGCCTTTTGAAGGATCACTCTTTTGAATGGCTATCATCATATTTCTGTTCAGATTGCAGGTGTAGGAGAGCATCTGGACAGCAAAACAATCAAATCTCAAATATTGAAAAGGTTAAAGCCATACAGCAATCTTTTCTTACAGAAGCTACAATAACTATCTTTTGATTCCAGTGTCTCTTTTGGTGTGTTAAAACAAAGCTATCAAGAATATGCTTACCTTGTTGCTATCATTCATCATTCAACAGTTTTGAACAGAACAGCATGCAAAATAGTATACATTGTGAAATCTATGTATAATAAGTGGTGGATTAAATGTGTATTATAAGAAACACTCAGTAAAACATAGTATGTTTGACACTATCTGGATTAAACAACAAAAATGAAATAGCAAAATGGTATTGATAAGAGAAATTCATCTTACCTTCATAATGTTTTAAGGACAGTTGAATCAGAATACAAATCTGATTTATGTGTGTATGCTCTGCAAAACAATTAGTTAAATAGTGATGGAATGGACAGAATAATGAATAAACAAAACCCACACTAACATCAACTTGATGGCTTCATAGCTAATAAATATACAAGTACCCAGAGAAAAAGGGCATATATCTTCAGGTATTAGATAAATATGTACACTTAGCTTGAAAATGCAACTTTCATAAGTTTCCTATGACCATTACATTAAATTCTTTTCCCTGTGGAGAAGGTATTCATAAATTGAAGTGGTAAGAATGCTTTGAAATTAACTAGGAATGTGAGACAATTTCCTTCTAAAGGCTATTCTCAATAATGAACCACTATTATTCTGCTTATCTTCTTTTTCTTCAGGCTTTCCATAAGAGAGGTCATGTTGTGTTTTAAAATTGGCTTGCAATTGATTCCTACATAGCCACAGGTTCCACCAAAATATCCTGAACTGAGTGACAATCTTAACTGGCTTGTGCTGAAAAGAAATCAGATCAAAACAAGGCAAAAGAACTCATCAAAGAAACTTATTTAACTTAACAGATTTACTCCCTAAATTCTCAGGGGAAAAAAACATTCAATAAATTAATGTCACAGTTGAAGAAATGTTACCAATTCCAGTCAGCAAGATACAACAAAGGTACTGAGACTCTAGAAAGAGTGCAGAGAAGAGTAGCAACATGGTAAGAAGTATGGAGGCTAAATCATATGAGGAATGGTTAAAGGAACTAGGTATGTCCAGTTTAATTAAGACAAGAATTAGGGATGACAGGACAGCTGTCTCCTGGTATTGAGAGGCTCTTACAGAGAAGAGGGGGTTGCCATTCTCCAAAGCACTTGAGGGTAGAATAAGATACAGTGGGTAGAAACTTGTCAAAGATAGATCCAACCTGGAACTAAGGAGAAATTTCCTGACAGTGAGAGCAATTAATAAGTACAATGGCTTTCCTCCCGGAGTTGGGTTATTCATCACTGTAGGCTTTCAAGAAAAGTTTAGACACCAATTTTTTCAGGATTGTACACGGTCTCCTGTCTTGGGCAGGGAGTTGAACTTGAAGACATCTCCCATGTCCCTTCTACCCTGTGATTCTATTCCATTCCATTCACGGTGAAATCAACTTCCCTTCCCTACTGGTTTGGAAATGAATGCAGAAAACCTTCTGTGCACGCACAGAGTTTGCAAATTAGGAATGCATGACCAACTTTTAAAAAGAACATGCCTTTATTTTCATTCCAGTTTCTTTGTGTGTGTATGCTCATTCATATAAATATTATCATATTCATTCATTCATTCATTCATTCACACAACGTTTTCCTGAATTGCTTCGTGGGGTTATTTTGAACCTGAGAACTACATCACGGTTCTTAAAGAATGATATGAAAAATGATTTTAATGTGTTTTTTTATTAAGTAGGGAGTAGTGAATTAATTTGAGTTACTTAAAAATACAATTTAAAGTTCACCTATGGCTGTCTGATCTCCCCTTAATAAAAAACCCAGTTATGAAGCACCAGAAGTAGTGGAAATTTTGAGTAGTTCAGAGAACCAGTAGTAAAAAGTCTGACTGGCCCTGCTCCCCTCTACTCTGCATCCTGAGTTCCAGCTGATCGGGAGGAAATGGGATTTTGCCGTATCCTTCCCATGGATTGAGGAGGGAATGGAGATTTAGCAGTATGCTCCTCCTGTCACGCCAACCAAGCCATGCCACTCCCAACAAGCCACATGCACAGAACTGGTAGTAAAAATTTTTTGAAGCCCACCACTGTAAAGCACCCACAATTTCTGAAGGCCAGCTGTTCCATAGGCTAATTGTTCTCCCTGGAACATCTTGCCTTCAGAAGTTGTAGTTGCTTCCTCATCACTGGAAGATTTTAAGAAAAGACTGGACAGCCACTTGTCTGAAATAGTATAGGGTCTCCTGCTTGAGCAGGGGGTTGCACTGGAAGACAACCAAGGTCCCTTGCAGCTCTATTTTGATTGATTGATTGTACATTAATTTGGAATTAATTACTGTGGCAATTTCATAATACTAGCAAATGGTTAGTTGAACAAGAAGGGGGTAAATAAAGAATATTCTGGCTTCCTAATATCAAAACCCATACAAAGAAGAACATCCAACAACTGTGCTTGACAGAGTAGCATGGACAGCTACTTTATAGTAGTTATATGGTGCATTAATTTGGAATTGCTTTTTTTGGATATATATCATCTACCTTGTGCTAAACATTTGTGTAAAAGGACATGCATAAAAAAAATGGAAGGCTTATGAAATTAGAAATGTTTGGTCTGGAGGATTTTGGTTATTAGTTTGCCTATTGATGCCCCACCTGCATCACCCTCAGAGTTTTTGTTACAGGACTAATATCAGTTATGACCATCTGTGCAGTAGCTCAATTAGAGAGAAGGATCATAAAATCCTTTGGTAGAAAAATCACTCTCTCCTTGTTGATTGTTTCCATCATCTTATGAGGTTTATGGGGAAGTACAAAGCTTTGCTTTCATATGACCTTGTTTTGTTCAGGGTAATAACTTCACTGTGGCCATCTGAGATTTTGATACTTAAAGTATATACAGAGGAGATGATTCACTGGGCAATAAAAAAAGTCTGGGCTCTCTAAAGTTCAAATCAAAAATGTTCTGTTGTAGTAGATTCAGGGTCAAACTGTCCTTGATAAAGTTGTACAACTTTTTTTGGGGTGGGGCTTTTTTAAGTTAGCAGCATGTGCTGCTCATATGTTTATAGACTCAATATTATAAACATTTCCATTTCCACTGATTGCTCTTCTTAAAGTAACAATCTCTAAAGAGTTGTAACTTCAAATGGGAAAGAAAAAGAACATGGTGACCATATTTTAGTACAGCTTTATGCATATGTCTCAGAAATAGGATGCATTGAATTTTGAAAGATGCATTTTTAAGCTGTGTATTGAGTCTGGTTTTTTTTAAAAAAAAATTCCTACCTCTAAACTGACTTTAGTTGCTTTCAGTGTTGTTAGGAAGAAATAGCAAAAGTGTATGTTTAAGTAAAGCCAAAACAGTGCTTACTAATTATTACATGTTACAGCATAGACAGTGCTGCCTTATTTTCTTGATAAATGGAGCAAAATGACTGATGAACACTTTTCTTCTTTATTCTTTTTCTGAGTTCCCAAATCTACCAAAATGGAAGACTTAATCTGATTTTGGAAGGTACCAAAAGATCTTTAGTGAAAGACATGTAAAAGCAGTATAGACAGATGGCTACCTAGCCTCTGTCTTAATATCTCCAGTGAAAGAGAACTTACCACATGTGGTCCTTTGTTCCAGTGACTGAGAACTTATGGAATCAGATAGTTCCTCTTGGACTCCAGTCTAATATCTATAGTTTTAACTTATTGTATCCAGCCCTATCCTCTGCATTAGGATAGAATGCACCCATTCCTTCTTTTCATGAGATCTTTACAAATATTTGGAGATTGCTATCATAGCTCTCCTCAATAGTCGTTACTATACTAAACCCTAACCCTGGAACTGGTCCTCATAGACCTTGGTTTCCAAATCTTTTGCCATCAACCTTGGCCTTCTTTTGAAACTCACTCCAATTTGTTACTGTCTTTTTTTGAATGACAATACCCAGTGTGGGTACAATATTCCAGGGTGCAGTAGACGAGAACAAATAGTTTCTCTTATCTGGGTTCTGGTTAGCACACAATAGATACAAACTTAAAGGGAACCACTCCAAACTCGATTGCAGAAAATATGACTTCAGCAACAGAGTGGTCAATGCCTGGAATGCACTACATGACTCTGTGGTTACTTCCCCACACCCCCATAACTTTAACCTAAGATTGTCTACTGTTGACCTCACCCCATTCCTAAGAGGTCTGTAAGGGGTGTGCAGAAGTGCAGTGTTCCTACCGTCCCTGTCCTAATATTTCTTTTCACTCTTAATCTTTTCATGTATTCATATTATGCTCATACTTTCACCTGTTATCTTATATATCTTTGACAAATAAATAAATTACAAAAATTATAACGTCAGTATGACATTTGTTTGGAATTCCATCTAGTTCAACCCTTGGTTTCCTGCAGGAAATGCAAAGCTAAAGCATCTGAAACAGATGGCCACCCGGCCTCATCTTGAAGGCTTCTAATGATAATGCCGTCATGTAAGTAATCATCAGCATTGCTCTGGGGCAACAGAAGAAGGAAAGAATTTACTTCTTTTTGGAGCTGTAAGATCATCTGCCCTTGATTTTTTTAAAATAAGGATTATTTAAAATAGGAGCTTGCTTTTATAAAATAAGAGCTGAGGATGGCGCAGTTTTCTACACTAGGTCAACTCAGTATGGTATAATTATTTTATTTATTTATAGGAATTATATGACTGCCCATGTCATATAATGGCTCCATAAAATCCATAAAAATATAGTTTAAAAATAAAAGTACTCTTCCCCCTTCAATGCCAGACCATTCTAGCACCTCAACCAGGGGTGAATCCAGCAGGTTCTGACAGGTTCTGGAGAATCGCTAGTGGAAATTTTGAGTAGTTAGGAGAATCGGTAAATGCTACCTCTGGCTGGCCCCAGAGTGGAGTGGGAATGGAGATTTTGCAGTATCCTTCCCCTGCCATGCCTACGAATCCATGCCCATCAAGCCACACCATGCCCAATCCATGCCCACAGAATCACTAACCTCAATCCCCATTCTAATGCATTGATTGGGGAAAAAGACAAGTATTTACAGCTTTAGAATCCTCAAAGGACAAGGACCACTAAGATCTCAGATGGGAAGCTGTTACAAAGGGATGGTGACCACAAAAAAGCCATGCCTCTGAGGTCCCAACAGATGGCAACATTCAAGGAGGGGATGTGGAGCACAGGCACCCTTTAACCTAGTAGGAAATGCAGGTACCCTCTGGAAGAGGCAGTCCTACAAGCAACCTGGTTCTGTGCTATGTAGGGCTTTAAACCTGAAAACAGCACATTGAATTGCATCCAGAAGCAATGGAAGCTAGTGCATCTCACACAGAATTGGCGTTACTTAGGGGAGCCATTATCATGTCCTGCTCCACACACCCCAAGGACTGGAGTATTTATTGGGGATTTGTCAACTCCAAATAGTATTCCCCAGGATTCACTCCCACACAGCAGCCCACCCAAAAACAAAGAATTTATCTCAATAAATCAGTAAAAAAAATCCCTAAATCCAATAAGTATTAAACTAACACACACACAAACATATATATACTATTACATTACACCGGTATATACATCTTGCACATTACTCTGGCACTGCAAGGCTATCACATTAGCCTGATTATGGTGTTATGTTGCATTTAAAAGTCTGACAGCTATTTTTCAGCCTATTCATTTGGCTGGCTATGCTTCTGTACCTCCTGCCCAATGGTAGAAGAATAAAGAAATGCTGTCCAGGGTGTAAATCATCCATGATGATTTTCCTCACTCAGCTGAGACAGTGGGATCTGGCAATTTCATCTATTTGGCGATTTCATGGTTATTTGTACTTTGCTCATCACCCTCTGTAATGCCTTCCTGTCTGCCGCTGTTAAGCCAGCTTACCAAACCATGACACAATATATGAGGTCACTTCCTATCATGGACCCGTAGAAGGAAGTCATCAGCCATCATTCCACCTGATTTTTCAGCAAGACCCTGAGGAAATGGAGTCTCTAAAGAGTCTTTCTAACCCCCTAGGACATGTTATTTTTCCAGGTGAGATTTTGGCTAAAGTCACTCCCAGGAATTTGAAGGAAGCGACCCTCTCCACATAGCTCCCCTTGATGGCAGGTTCCTCTCTCTGTTTCCAGAAGTTCAACACCATCTCCTTTGTCTTGCTGGTGTTTAGATGCAAGTTGTTTTCTGAGCACCATGTAGATAACTTCTGGACTTCTTCCATGTATGCTGATTTGTTCCCTTCTGTAATAAGACCCAGCACGATAGTATCATATGCGAACTTTATTATCGTATTAGATGGGTCAGAAGATATGCAGTCATGTGTGTAAAATGAGTACAAGTAGGGACTAAGCACATAGCCCTGACAAAAGCCAATGCTGAGCTTCAGGGAGGAGTATCTAAAGGACACAGCCCTAACTGTTTGTGGATGGTCTGTCAGAAAGTCTTTAATCCAATCACAGGTGAGGGGAGGGAAATTCAAGTCAGTCAACTTTTCAGTGAGAGTGCCCGGCCTTCAACAATGGTGTTGAAGGCTGAGCTGTAGTCTATGAAGAACATTCTGATGTAGTTCCCAGATTTCTCTCAGTGTTTCAATACTATATGTAGGGCAGTGGCAATGGCATTGGCTGTTGACCTATTTTCTCTATAGGCAAACTAATGTTGATCGATGTTTGATGGAAGGCATGACTTGAAATGTTGAAGAATCAGTCTCTCGAAGTACTTTGTCACTACAGATGTCAAAGCAATGTCTATGTAGTTATTCAGGCTGTTTATGGTTGTTTTCTTCAGGACTGGAATGATGGTGGATGCTTTCAGACATGACAGGACACTGGCTGTTTGCAGGGAGGTGTTAAAAAACTTTGTTAGGACCTCTGGTCAGTGCAGGTTTTTACCACTTTCCCCAGCACCTAATCTGGACCTGCAGTTTTGTTGGGATTCATGGCCTTCAATTCAGCTCTCACTTAGTGTTTATGCAGGATGAGTGTCTGAAAGTTGGAAGGCTGGTGGGCTGGGACCAGAGGGTCAGGTCTTCTGACCTCATAGTGGGTGAAGAAGATATTCAACTCCTCCACCAATGAGGCATTCTGTAACACATTCTCCTGAGATCAGATATCAGTAAAATATTCTACTATTATGGTAAGCCAACTTTTCTGCTGGTTTTCAGCAAAAGGAACAACAACTCACCCAGCTGTCTGCTGTGCCAGGCTTGGAAGGTGCTAGTCTTCAAATAGATACACTGATGTCACATATATCACTTGCGTATCTTCTAGTACAATCCTGCTGCAATCCCAAGTGAGGTTACAGCTGCAGTATTGTAGACCTATGTGATATGAAACCCAACCATTACCTAATCCATACTTGCAAAGTTGTTGTTGTTGTTAGTTGCGAAGTCATGTCCAACCCATTGTGACCCCATTGACAACATTCCTCCAGGCCCTCCTGTCCTCCACCATCCTCTGGAGTTCACCCAAGCTCATGCCCCCTGCTTCAGTGACTCCATAAGGTGATAGTCATAAGAGAAAATTAGATAGGTAATAGTTGTTGTTAGTTGCAAATTCATGTCTGGCCCATCATGACCCCATGGACAATGTTCCTCCAGGCCCTCCTGTCCCCCACCATCCTCTGGAGTCCAACTAAGCTCACACCTACTGCTTCAGTGACTCCATCCAGCCACCTCGTTCTCTGTTGTCCCCTTCTTCTTTGGCCCTCA
>JANHFP010000228.1:13011-24341 GCA_032468135.1 Calamaria suluensis | reverse complement strand
CCCCGGTCAAGAACCAACTGGACTTTCTGGTCTCTTTCTTTGAAGACATTTCACTTCTCATCCGAGAAACTTCTTCCGCTCTGACCTTCCCCACCATCCAATAAGAATGGAAGAAGCTTCTGGGATGAGAAGCAAAATGTCTTTAAAGAAAGAAACCAGAAAGTCCAATTGCCTCTTGAAAAAAAAGTACAGTACAATCTCTGGTCATGACCATAATTTGTTCTGTAACTTTGGTTGCAAACCGATTTGTTTGCGACTCGAACCTAATTTTGGAAATTTGGCGCTTACAAAAAAAAAAGGGTGCAGAAGGGGAAATTGGCTACGCAAACATAAAAAATTGTGAATTTTTTGGTCGGAGCCTGATTTGGTTGTGGTCAGAAGCATTTGTGACTTTGGATCAAAAGAGAAAATTGATAAATGCATGCTGGCAAATTTTCATTAAACTTAAACTTCCAAACTGAAAATAAAGGTAAAAAAAGAGAGATATTCATCCTGAAAGTCAGTCTATTTTTGTTTGTTTTTTGCAGTCCTGCTTTATTTCTGTGCTGGAAGAAGCTGCACTTGGAGGTGTCTTAAGGGCGCTGCTGATTCACTTCCCCCCACCAAATTTGAATCTTTTGATTAAAATTGCAACTTTTCCCCAATTGTCCGCATTCATATTGTTGCACAAGTTTTATACATGAAGCTGCTTTCAGTCTCAACATCTTCTCACAATCTTCCCGGTTCTCTTTCCATTGGACTTTTGGGCTTTCAACATATAGAGTATAGAATTGTGTTGGTGAACCTATGGCCAAGTTGCACACAGAACCCTTTCTATAGGCAGGTGTGCTGTCATCAGCTGCTCTTCTGGGTACTGGTGCATTCATGTGTGCCGGCCAGCTGGTCTTTGCTTGTACCAGAAACCCAAAGACCAGCTGGCCAATGTGCATGTGCCAGCCAGTCTCCAGGTTTCCAGCGCACATACATACATTCCGGTTTGGCCACTCAGTGCCCAAAAGGTTCACCATCACTGGTATAGAGAATAAAATGGAATGGAACAAAATTATTTACATGTTAATAAAATCAAGTTGGAAGTTGTCAATAATTTTTTAACTGAATTAGGAGCACTTTGCACCACTGAACCCAAAGATGACATCCATTTTTCTCAATCAGGTCAGGGTTTTTTCTAAATTGATTTTTTAAAATTCTATTTTCTGACTCTAGCCTTCTATTCATAACTACATTTTGGTAATATTAGTAGTTGATTTATGTGTAACATTTCTCACATAAAAAGTATTTAATGTATTTATTAAATGTTACAAACACGGAATTATATAAATGAAGAGCAGACATTGAAAAAGATATGTAAATTATATCATCACTGAGCATAAACTTCCATTTCTTCGACTTTAACCCTAACCCTAACCTTCTTGTTGAAGCCATTTGAATAACTTCTGACCTTACCCCCCCTCAAAAAAAAAATACTAGTGAGTTGAAACATGTGAAAACTTCAGAATTTGTATATTTCACAATACATTAAGGAATTTTGCAACATATGGCATGAAAATATCCATACATGCAGCCAAAGACATCAAATCACAAATATGTAGCTGAGTACACAAATAAAAAATAGGAAAAGAATTTAAATATTTGAATAAAAGTAAAATGGGAGAAAGCAACACATTCAAAATTGTAAAAACTCATACTTGACTTATGTGACAATAAAATGCTTACTTGCTTTCTATATCACATGTCCTTTTAAAGAAAAAAAAATGCACTTTTGATAAGATTGATACTAACATCTTAACATATGGCTTTGAAACGTAACTATTGTTCAGAAATTTTTGCTTGACCTGATTGAGCAAAATCAATGTTATTTTTGGATTCAGCACATCAAAATTGTCCTAACAATAAATTTTGTGTTGACCAGTGTAATTTATCTCTGGTGAATAAACTCTCGGGGTACATACAACAATCATTTTCATAGCCATTGTAAATCTACATTCATCATAAAACATAAATGGATAATATGATATGGAGAAGATTAAGGGGTCTTCTCCCTTCTCTGGTTTGGCTAGTTTCCATCCTTCTCTTTTTTAAATCCCCACCGATTCCAGGGTGTCCACCTTTCTGCCACTTCTTGGTTGGGAGTCCGCTTTTTCAGCTGTTGATGTCTCCATCCTTTTTGGGAAGAAGGGGATTAAACCCCCATTTGGGAGCACTAGTGATGCACCCCAATTTGGGCACAACTTTTAATGTTCCTGCTTGAATTTGTAATGCAAACCCCCCCCCCCCAACCCGTCCCTGTCTCCTTTCAAGGTTTTATCCAGGAAAATGGGGACGCTCCCCCAGATCCCCCTCCCTTCCGGCGACCTTCGACTTTTCCTTCCTGGCCGCGTTTGGGATCTTCGTTCCTCCCTGCATGCAAAGGGAATCCGGACTGACTCGGATTTCACGTCCTCCATCCCTCTCTTCGCCTCCGTTATCACGAGGCGGTTCCGCAGCGTCCGTTGGCTCTGAGCGCCGAAATTCTCTCGTGCGAAAACGAAACGGTTACAGCGAGCGAGCGCGGAGTCCTAGAGAGGCCAGGCTAGGTCCGTTGGGAGACGCGCGTGCTCAAGTCCGCTCTCCGCGCGAGGGCGGAGTTGTAGTTACCGTAGGGGGAGGGGAGATAAGGGGGTGGTGTCGGGTCACGTGGACTTGGTGAGCCAATGGCGGGAGAGAAGGGCGTGTCAGGTTTGAGCGGGAAAAGGAATCGTTAGTTCGCAAATCTTCCTCCTGCCTGAGGAAGCATTGGGACTCCTGGTGGCCTTTCACTCGCATCCCATCTGGAGTCCATGGTCGGCACAAAATATTTGTCCTTTTATGTGGTCTTTTGAAGCATTCATTTTTCACACACAAACGCACGTGCACACCACACACAGCCTGGGATCCAGGTCAGTGTGGAGCCCCTGGCAACCTCCTGGGTCCTGACAAGGTTGTCCCCTGGGAATGGATCCGAGGCTTGCACTTCCTCTCAGACGCTGGAGATCCTTTGGTGGCATCTGTGCGCCCTAAGATTTAGAACCTTGGAAAAGGTCCAGAAAAGAGACCTTACACCATTTCCGACAGTTAACAGTCCAGTCTCTTTTTGAAAGCTTATAGCGATGAAGCTCCCACGACTTCCGTTCCATTGATGGATTGCTCTTACTGTTGGAAAATGTCTTCCCTCCCTCCCTCCTTCCCCCCTCAAGGCGATGTCCACTGCACTAAATTCAGCTGTTTTCTCAGAGCAACCCTGAAGACTCCAACAGTGAAGAGTTGGTACATAGAGTGGCTTCTTGAACCAGAGACTATCAAGTCCAGGTTTCTCACCATCATCTTACCGACCTGATGATGTACAACGACAATACTTGTTGTTAGTTGCGAAGTCGTGTCCGACCCATCGGACTACGATTACTACTAATCGATTACTACGATTACTACTAAAAAGAAAAAGGAAAATGTCTCCTCATTGCCAGGCTGAATCTCTTCTTGATCAGTTTCCCTCCATTATTCCTACGCCCAGCGCCCCCCCCCCCCCAGCCCTTCCCTCCTGGCGAGCCTGGGCTTTTCCTTCCTGCCCAAGTTTGGGGTCTATCCAGGAAGAGGACATTGCGCGTCACCGTCACCTCGGCTTCCCACGAGGCGGGCTCTGCGCTTGCGCGGCCAGAAGATCCGGTCAAAACGAAGCAACGGTTGCAACGAGCGAGGGCGCGCGGGGCCTCACGGAGGCCAAGTGTTCAGCGAGGAGGCGCGCATGCTCAGTCGCCCAATATGAGAGCGGAGCTGCCCCTCCCTCTTTTTCGGCGGTAGGAGGAAACCCGCGAAAGGGGGGAGGGAAAGGAGGAGAGCTCGTCGGGTCACGTGAACCCGGCGAGGCAACGGCGGGAGAGAAGCGTCTGTCAGTTTGGGCAGGAAAAAGGGAATCGCTGAATCTCCTCAGCCACTTCTCTGCTGGGGATGTGTGTGTCTTCCCTCGTCTCCCTGGGGGAGACGACAGTTTATTATTATTATTATTACATTTCTTCATCATGCTCTGTGCCAACATATCTGAAAAGTTTAATACAGATATTAAGCACCTGTTAGGTTTGGGCGGGAAAAGACAATCGCTGGGTCGCCTCAGCTACTTCTCTGCTGGAGGCGACTCTCCTGTCTTCTCTCTCAGGTTTTTGGCGGCTCTTTATTATTAAATCATCGGGGGGGGGGGACGAAGTTCGTTGAATCACGTGAGCCTGGCGAGCCAATAGCAGGAGAGAAGCGCCTGTCAGGTTTAGGCTGGAAAACGCAGTCGCAGGTTCCCCTCAGCTGGGGCGCGACTCTCTTCTTCCTGAGGGCTTTGGCTAGTCTAGAGAGAAGAATAATTAGGGGTGACATGATAGCAGAATTCCATTATTTGAGGGGCTTCCCCTAAGGGCTCAACTTATTTTCCAGAGCATCAGAAGGCAAGACAGGAAACAATGGAAATGAAGCTAATGAAGGAGAGAAGCAACCTGGAATTAAGGAGAGATTTCTTAATAGTGATGGCAATTAACCAGTGGAACAGCTTGTCACCAGAAGTTGTGGGTGCTTCATCACTGGAGGTTTTTAAGAAGACTGAACAGCCACCTATCTGAAATGATAATAGGAACTCGTGCTTGAGCAGGACTAGAAGACCTTGAAGGTCCCTTCCAGTTCTATTCTGATTGCCTTTTTTTAAGACTTTGTCATCATGCTTTGTGATATCAGGGGAGTCTCCTGGTGGAGCATCATTAGAAAAAGACTGTTAAGGAAAGATTGGCTTGGACAAAATCTGCATCTGGTTGCTCAGGGCACTTGAGGTCACAGCATGAAAATAAAATGTCAAACCATCCATAGATTTCTGTTCTGCATCACAGCAGTAACAAACAGCTTTGGAAAGCAGCCTTACTTTTAGCTCTGGGTGAAAATAAAATGACCTGCAGAACGTTCCTCTACCTGGCTGAGCATAAAGCCTTCTGCCAGCCTCCAGCGGTATCAGAAACCACAATCAAAAACACCACAAACGGAGCATCTTTTGAGCTTCGGAGAGAGAAATCCCAAAGTCTCCCTTTCCTCTCTCCCTCTTCCCATTACTCAATTGGGCTTCTGGAGAAGCTCCTTGCCTTCCCAAACTTGGGCCTATTGCTTGTGGGTTACACCCTCCTCTTGGCATGTCATTGTTCAGATCCCCCTCTTGGCAAGGACACCACAAATGTAGAAATTAATGATTAAGCAAATCATTTTTAACCACTCAAATACACCTTCAGTTTATAGAAAGTTGCTAAAAATTTCAATTCTCTGGCACC
Source organism: Calamaria suluensis (assembly GCA_032468135.1). Classification (NCBI taxonomy): domain Eukaryota; kingdom Metazoa; phylum Chordata; class Lepidosauria; order Squamata; family Calamariidae; genus Calamaria; species Calamaria suluensis. The sequence goes on along the minus strand of JANHFP010000228.1, from coordinate 19,038 downwards.
CCTTTGAGTTCTCATGTAAAGAAAGATGATGGCTTTAACTAAAGCACTTTTAATGCCACATGGTTTTTCTCTGTATATGTTGACATAAATATGAAAGTTCCTAACAAATGCCATACATCTATATAAGAGAAGTTCCCATGTTATATAGACTTTGCTGCTTTGTTTATATGTAGATCTGTTTGCTAAGGCCTTTCTCATATTCCATGGATTCTTATGCATCTTCTCTGCAATGTGAATTATTTGAAAAACCTCAGATCTGAAATTATGCCACCTCTTTCTACAAGTTACTAGGTCTATTCCATTCTGCTCCCTTCACTGAAGATTCTCCCAACACATTAAACAAAAAGTCTGTAGAGATTCTCAGTCATCCAGGTCATGGTTGTCCCAAAGGTGCTTTTTCAGGAAGCAACTGGACTTTCTTTTTTCTATGAACACGTTCCTGGATGAGACCCTCTAAAAGGATGCCAATGACTAGCTGTCTGCAAAGAATATAAATCCTTCCATTCCCCACTATCCTGTCAAAGCTGAAGAAGCTTCTTGGATGAGTAGCCAAACGTCTTCAAAGAAAAAACAAGAAAGTCCAGTTGCCTCCTGAAAAAGCACCTTTGGAACATACACATTAAACATTTTTTTTCTTTTAGCTTCGTTTTGTGTATATTACATTTACAACATTTACACTGCACAACTGTTCCAAAGAATTGACTATATTAACCCTCCAAAAGAGGGATATAGTTAATACTCAGGATATACAGAAAGATTTTTTTTAAAAAAAGCTACATTAAGATTAAAAGCACAGAGTCAAAATAATATCAGACAAGGCTTCTCAAATTTGTAATGGCCTGGCAATAGGATTGTCCTTTCTGATCATCTTGATATCTTGCAAATTCAAGAATCCGCCTCAGAGGCACTAAAACCCTTGAGAAACATAGTTGTTCCGGAATATAACACACACAAAAAATCCACAAAGAATCAGCTGAATGTTACTTCTTCATGACAGAAGACTAGTAAATATTGTTCTGGTTGCCTTGCTCCAAACTGAAGACATAAACAGAAACTTACTCCTTTATTTACAATATTGCTCATATGGTACACTGGAATCAATAAATCATTTTCAAAGAGGCCGCAGCTGCAAATATAAACTCCTCATCTGTTGTTACATGTTTAAGAAAAGCAGGTATTTTCAATAGTTACAGCTAAAATGCACAAAAGTTTTCCCCTGCTTTGCTTGCACAGATTTCCACAAAGCCTGGAGCCTGATCCTAGACTTGGTACAGAGGTTGCTTCTGCCTAGATATGACCAGGCAAAGATTTTGGTGTAATGAATGGGACAGATTCTCATGAGCTGGACCTAACTAGGAAGTAATACCTCTGCAATTAAGACAGATATCCTGGCCTCTTTCCATAATCCATACATTTATTCAGTTTTTCCTGTGGCGATCTTCCAAAAGAAGAAAGACTACCTCAATCTCTTTTCACAGGATCCTTGTACACTTGAATCCTTTTAAAGTGGACACTTTCCTTTCCTGGGAAGTAAGACAGATCAACAGGGTAATTTTCTATGTATTTCATAAATCCATACTGTACTGTCTCTCCTGCATGAAACTTTTTCTGGGAAATAAGAGAGTGCCTTGTACTGAAATTCTTACGTTTATATAGTTTCTCCTTTCATGGAAAGTAAGACTGCTACTCTACAATCTGTCTTCCAGACATACATTTCTGGATTTCTCCTGTGTGGTTCCTTTCACAGGAGCTAATAGAATTCTCACCTTAGGCACAAAGCCAGCTGGGGAACTTAGGCCAGTCATTTTCTCAGCACTCTGATGATGACAATGGCAAACAACTTCCAAAAACTTTGCCATAAATCCTGCAAAAGAACGACCTCAAAGGAACAATAAAAAAATTTTTTGAAGCACTTCACACACTACTTTGCTTGCATATATCCCTCAGATGGCGCCTTTTATATTCAAAAATCTTGATTGAGGTTTTCTGCATTCCATGCCTTTACTATAGAGTGCATGTTCAATATCGCAATGGATTATTTCACAGGAATTAAGGACACTTCAATCGCTAAAAGGCATCTTCTCCAGATGGGTCATTTTATGGGAAATAAGTTGATTGTTCCACATTAAGTTCTTTCCACACATCATTAATGTATATGTTTTTTTCTCCTGTATGGATCCTTTTATGAGAAGTAAGAGAACTGTTCAAACTGAAGCTCTTTCCACACTCTGTACACTGATAGGGTTTCTCTCCTGTGTGGATCCTTATATGGGAAGTAAGGTTACAGCTTTTGCTGAAGCTCTTCCCACATTCTATGCATTTATACGGTTTCTCTCCTGTATGGATCCTTTTATGAGAAGTAAGGGAACTGTTCAGACTGAAACTTTTTCCACAATCCATGCACTGATAGGGTTTTTCCCCTGTATGTATTATCTTATGGGAAATAAGTTGACTTTTCCACATGAAGCTTTTCACGCACTCTGTACATTGATACAGCTTCTCCGCTATGTGGATACTAAGGTGATTAGTAAGGGAGCTGCTTGAAATAAAACTCTTCCCACATTCCTTGCATATATAAGGTTTCAACCCTGAATGGATCCTTTTATGGCAAATAAGGGAACTGCTGCTGCTGAAGCTCCTTCCACACTCCATGCATTTATATGGTTTCTCCCCGGTGTGCATCCTGCTATGGGAAGTAAGGTGACTGCTCTGAATAAAGGACTTTCCGCACTCCATGCACTTGTAGGGTTTCTCTCCTGTATGGATCCTTTTATGAGAAGTAAGGGAATCACTATAACTGAAGCTCTTTCCACACTCTGCACACTTAAAGGGTTTCTCTCCTGTGTGGACCCTTTTATGGGAGGTCAGGTGATTCCTGTTGTTAAAGCTCTTTCCACAATCCAGGCATTTATAGGGTTTTTCTCCTGTGTGGATCCTTTTATGGGAATTAAGAATACTGCTTTTGCTGAAGCTCTTCCCACATTCCAAGCATTGGTAAGGTTTCTCTCCTGTATGGGTCCTTTTATGAGAAGTAAGAGAACTACTCATACTGAAGCTCTTTCCACAGTCCATACACTGATATGGTTTTTCCCCTGTGTGCATCCTCTTATGGGAAGTAAGATGACCTTTCAACCGGAAGCTCTTCCCGCATAATACGCATTGATAGGGCTTCTCTCCCGTATGGATCTTTTTATGAGACGTTAGAGAACTGTTCATACTGAAGCTTTTCCCGCAGTCCTTGCATTCATATGGTTTTTCCCCTGTATGCATCCTTTCGTGGGAAGTAAGGTGACTTTTCCACCTGAAGCTTTTCCCACAGTCAGTACAGTGATATAGTTTCTCTCTGGTGTGGGTACCAATGTGATTAGTAAGGGAACTGCTTAAAATGAAACTTTTCCCACATTGATTGCATACATAAAGTTTCAATCCTAAATGGGTCCTTTTATGAGAAACAAGACACCTGTTCAAACTGAAGCTCTTCCCACACACTGTGCACTGAAACGGTTTCTCCCCTGTATGGGTCCTTCTATGAGAAGTAAGGGAACTGTTCATGCTGAAGTTTTTTCCACAGTCCGTGCATTTATAGGGTTTTCCTCGTGAATGGATCTTTATATGTGTGATTAGATTACCTCTCCACCTAAAACTCTTTCCACAGTCCACACATTTATAGGGCTTCTCCCTTGTATGGATCGTTTTATGGGGAACAACGTTACTGTTCTTGCTGAAACACTTCCCAGTTTTGCTCTGGTTACTGATGTTGGGTTTTGCTTGAAGTGTTTCATTGCTTCCTCGACACTTTCCCATTCTGCTTTCTTTACAATCCTGTTGGGTCAGGAATTTGTCCATTTCTGTACATTCAAGAATGGGTTTTTCTTTCAAATTATAAGATTGGTTTTCCTCATGTCTTCCCTTTTCACACCAATCTGCAGGTGCGTCTCCTTGTATTTCAATTTTGATTATTTGTGATGGCACGAAACCTGGCACTTGGTTACTTTCAGTATCTGAATCAACTGCTTGAGGGGAAAAAAAAGAAATCAGAAATGGCTTCAACATACCACTTGCTTTCCCCATGAACGTCTCTAACCCAGGGGTGTCAAACTAGCAGCCTGAGGGTCGGATGCATTGCACACAGGCCATGCCCACCCCAGCTCCATGAAGGGGGAAAATGTCGCAAAACATCACAGGACAGCAATGTGACGTGGCAAGTTTGACATCCGTGATCTAGCCTGTATCTAATCTTTGGCAATTGCAGGGGAGCCACATGGGTAAATGGCAACATGAATATTATTTATTAATTCAAAAGGTTGACATGATTGCTTATCTCATGTAATTCTGGATGGTTTACAACAATTTAAAACAACATAATAACAACAACAAATGCAGTGCTCTGCCACTCATTTTTATTTTTCTTCATTTTATCTCCAATAAACCTTTGATTTTGTGAAGCAGACTTGTTTATGAATTGTGAGGATTAAATATTTTGGTCTTATATCACACATTATGATGATGATGCATCTCTGCAGTATGGACACAGGGCCCAAAGACCATCTCAAGACTGCATATCAAATCCTTTCTAGACAGACTGGTCATCAGACCGAATCCCTTTATTCTAATTGAAACTGTGGCACTTAGAAGACTGTGGAAGTGGAGGGATTAATATAAGATAAAAAGAGAACTCATTTTAACATTATTTCCTAATATGTAAATAAGCCATCTAGTGACTCTTTGATGTGACTTAAATTGTCCTCCACAGGAACCCTTACCTAAAGAGGCCACCATCCTAGACGTTTCCAACATGACTTCTTGATACAGGGCTTTCTGATTGGGATCAAGCAGTGACCACTCCTCACTGGTGAAATTAACAGCCACCTCCTCAAAGGACACAGGAACCTAGATGAGGAAGGAACAGAATCAGAACCAATATTGAATAACAGAGTTGGAAGGGACCTTTGAGGTCTTCTAGTCCAACCTCTTGACCAGGCAGGAAACCCTACACCACTTCAGACAAATGGTCATCCAACATCTTCTTAAAAACTTCCAGTGTTGGAGCATTGACAACTTCTGGAGGCAAGTTGTTCCACTGATCAAATGTTCTAACTGTCAGGAAATTTCTCCTTAGTTCTAGGTTGCTTCTCTAATTAATTGGTTTTCTCCTATTGCTTCTTGTCCTGCCCTTGGGTGCTTTGGAGAATAGCTTGACTCCCTCTTCTTTGGGGCAGCCCGAGAGACTGGAACACTGCTTATCATGTCTTCCCTAGTCCTTCTTTCCATCAGACTAGACATACCCAGTTCCTTCAACTGTTCTTCCTATGTTTTATGACATTATATCATGCTTCTGGATGATCTCTGGCAGGAGCGGGATGGAGATAGTGCAACCATCATGGTCCATCTTGACCTCTTGGCAGCTTTTGATACCATCAACCACCGTACGGTTGACTTCAGGAGCTGGGAATGAGGGGCACGGTTTTATGCTGCTTTACCTTCTTCCTCTGGGAATCGATCCCAATCAATAGAGAGGTCCAGCCTGTGATTTGTAAGATGCTGCAGGGCTCAATGCTCCCTCTGTTCTTTTTTCTTTTTTTGTCTATGAAGCTGCTGGGTGAGATCATTTGTAGAGATGGGAAGAGGTATCATCAGTATGCAAATGATACCCAAGTGTACCATCTCTGTCCTGGGTGAAGTAAGTGATGCTGTGAATGTGCTCTCATGATGCTTGGAGGCTGTGGGAGTCTGGATGGGGGACAACCGGCTACAACTGAACCTGTTAAGATGAGTGACTTTGGATAGGAGGGTCCTCCACATATGGGGGTTTAACATCTTTGGCTTGGATGGGCTTCCACTGCCCAAGAAGAACCTAGTGCAGGGCTCTCCAACCTTGGCAACTTTAAAATGTATGGACTTCAACTCCCAGAATTCTGGGAGTCCACAAGTCTTAAAGTTGCCAAGATTAAGTAGAGTAGAGTAGAGTAGAGTAGAGTAGAGTAGAGTAGAGTAGAGTAGAGTAGAGTAGAGTAGAATTCTTTATTG
>JANHFP010000228.1:0-12911 GCA_032468135.1 Calamaria suluensis | reverse complement strand
GTAGGTTTTCCTGCCTGGGCAGGGGGTTGGACTAGATGACCTCCAAGGTCCCTTCCAACTCTTATTATTATTATTGCTTCTGCCAATTACAATATACCCAGAGATAAATGAACTTACAAGTGCACTTGTGAACCAGCTCTTGGCAGGGAGGACCTCTAGTTCAAAAAAGTATGACAGTGGGCAATAGCAGATGGCACTGAAACCCAACAGGAGGGGGGTGCATGTTAAAGCCCCAGGATCAGGGGTGAAATCCAGCAGATTCTAAAAGATTCTGGAGAACCAGTAGTGGAAATTTTTCAGTAGTTCAGAGAACCGGTAGCGGAAATTTTGAGCAGTCGGGGAACTGGCAAATAGAACCTCTGGCTGTAGCAGAGTGGGGTGGGAATGAAGATTTTGCAGTATTCTTCCCCCTGGAGTGGGGTGGGAATGGAGATTTTTGCAGTGTCCTTCCCCTGCCATGCCCACCAAGCCACGCCCACCCACAGAACCGGCAGTAAAAAAAATAGATTTCACCACTGCCCAGGATTGGGGGCTGCAGTGAGGGAGAGATGAGAACCTGACCACAGACTAAATCAGATATGTGTTGGCTCCCGGTTTTTCTTGCCTGCCTGTGTTTATGCCCCAAAGTAGGTTACAAACATACCAGATTGTGTCTTAGGAAGTCTTGTGAACTCATCCCTTCTGGTCTGTAGTGTTTTATGGTCCAGCGTTTTAGGCGAAGCCAGCCGATTTTGAGTTATGTGGGTTCGGTCTCTCGTCAGGGCACTGGGCAAGTAGTGTAGAAACTTCACTAAACTTCTAATCCCAGTTTCGGCACAAAGGTAGCAGGCTGACCTTGAGTCAGCACTCTCAGCTCTAGGAAGAAGGCAAGGGCAAACCACTTCCGAAAACTCTGCCAAGAAAACTGTATTAACTCATTTGTTATAGTTGGCAGAAGAAAGATGGACTCAAAACACTCCCCCCCCCTACACACACACAAACACTGAACACAAGTTTGGTCTGCTACATAGAGGACTTCATCCGCTGTTGAGGGAAACTAGTCTCCTTATCTCCAGCTCCTGTGTAAAAAAACCCCAAAACATTCCTGTCTCCATGACAAACAATAACAGGGTTGGACGGGACCTTTGACGTCTTCTAGTCTAACTGCTTCTCTATTCTGCATCCCTTTGTAGGAATTTAGCACTCACCCCTCTCCTAGAAGAATGAAGTATTTTAGGAAATATTAAAAAGACAGAATATTATATTTCCATGGATAGAAAAACATGTTTTAGGCAGGAAATAGACTCACTCTTAATAGCCCCCAACTTTGACAATTGGGCTATTAAGCCCTCAGCATCCCATTTGCAACACAATAGAATCCATCTAGCTACAGAAACTAAGCACATGACATAGACTCATGACACAGCTCAATCAAGCTTGAGAGACAGCCTACAAAGCTAGCTAAGATCCTCACCCCCTTGGAGTCCCACAACCAATCAGGATACATTTCTTATACAGGAACAGGATACATTAAGATGTGACCCACACTGGGTTTATAAACTCAGGACATCAGCAAACTCTCTCTCGGGTATTTTGAATCTTCACCTTGAAGCATGTGAGCCCTTTTCTGCTCAGGAACTAAAGCCATGTGATTCCTGACCATCATTAAACTACCTTTCCAAGCAGTCTCCATGTTTCCAGTGTCTGTTTCCCCACTTGGAGCAGAACCCACATGGGGATATTTTTTTGTCTAACACTTTAGACCAGAGGTCCCCAACCTCTGGTGCGTAGACTGGCACGGGCCTGCAGCATGCCACCAACTAGGCCGCACAAGGAAGCCAAACCACATCCATGGGATGCAGGTAGCAGGAAGACCCCTTCAGTCTGCGGAAAAACCTTTCTCCATGGAACCAGTCTGTGATGCCCAAAATGTTGGGGGAGGGGGGCACTGCTTTGAACTGCAGTCTTCAAACTGAGCTCTTTTCCCAGTGGCTTCATGAACACAGCTATGTGTCAGTATGAAAATAGTTCCCCAGTGTCTTCATCCAAGCAATATTTTTGGGCTTCCCCACCCCCTTGCTCTTCAGTGGCAGTCTTCCATCCAGATTTAATTCAGATCCTCTGCTTCTTGAGCTAAGACACTCTCAGACCCAGGGTGGAACGGAGTGGCCTAGAAACCTTAATAACAGAATAAATAGAAGATTTGTTTGGCCTTGAAAGCTAAGGAGACTCTGTACTGGTTATTTGCAAGACAACCTATCTTAACACTGTAGCATCAGCAAGATAATATTTCTCAGCTCCTCCTCTGCTGTCAAACACTTGGTAGCCAAATCCAAGGTTTTCATGGAGCTTTTCTTATTAGATTTTATTACAAAGGAAAGGGATTCAGTTACAATTTAGACAACTGTCTCCTTTTGTTTCTGGGATCCAATTTATCTGACTTTGGGAGCAAGCAATGCTTCCTTCTTCCCCTTGCTCACAAGATGAACGGGAAAGTTAGCTTTCAAGTTTCAGATAACGATGCTCTGAGTTCACAATATTTTCCTAACTTCCACCCCTCTTTCCCAGGGGGGTATAACATTGGCAGAATAAAAATAATTACACTGGCTTCGGGTTAGCTTATAGGACCGTTTTGTTCCTAGCACAAGGGCCCATCTCAGTTGACCTGCGTTAAAAGCATGTTCAGCTAACCATGAGTAATAAGTGTGACATGTGAACATAGTCTAAAAGAAAAGCTCAGTAAATTGAAAGACAGTTCAGGGAAGATTGAATACTCTCTTTTTAGATGAGATCATGCTTCACCCATTCATTCCTGACCCTATTTCTTCCTGTTTTACACCGCACGCTTGTTAAATATCCTATTCACATTTTTTTTCCACTTTGCTTTTATGTCTGTTTCAACATCCCAAATACTCTCTTCCATATAATGGAGGTGACAGAAGCATGTTCCTAAGGGAAGCCGTTTTTGCTTCCTCTGACAAACATCTATTCCTCACAATAAGACCACATTGTCAGCTTTGAAAACAGTATGGGAAAGACATTTTCAAGCTGCCACTTTAAGAATTGTGAAATGGTTAAATTATGTGAGGGTGTTACTGTTAATCAGAAGTTAAGACATATTTAGGTGTGGTTTCAATGCATTACTTGGGATTAGAGAGAGTGACTACAATGGGTGGAGTTTTGATTTGAGAAAGGAATGTATATCTGTGTTTAAGCGGGAAAGTTGAGTTCCCAGCATGGAATGGGCGATGCAAGTTACCTAAATCCTAATAAAGATGAATATTGAAACAATCGACTCATGCTATTCACTAAAAGGAAGGAATAGTGGAATCCCTGATACATCCTATTTGCAGGTATGGCCACCATTCTAGGTCCAAACCTTGGTTTTCTAGCTTCTGTTTTGTTTTTAATTCCCCTTCCTCATTCAGAATGTCTTTATGTTTTTTCAAATTTACAGCATTTGGATGTATCAGTGCTTCCATTGCGGAAAGCCAAACTGATATTTTCATATAGTTTTTTGCTTTAAAATTTTCACATAGTAGGTTTCTTAGTAAGTTTCTTACATATCTATTTAATAAATATGATAAAAAGAAAATATCCATTTTATTCTTTTCCTACTACAAAAAGGCATGCCATCCCAATTGAAGATCACGTCCCTCCAACCGTTGTAATCATCCATGTCTTAGACTTATCCATTCTTTCACCCAAGTTATTACGGAAGTCAGATAATAAAGCTCCCAATCCGGCAACCCAAAACCCTCAATGTTTTCAGATTTTTTCAGCATTTTCAGGCTTATTCTTGTTCTTTTTTCTTGCCTAATGTATTTCAGGATTGACAGTTGCACGATTTTCCAGTTCTCCAAGTCTAATTTAGTTTTTGATATTAATTTTTTATAATTACCTCCTTTAATAGTTGCACATCTTGCACTTAAGAATACTCCCAAGCATTTAACTTTCTTGATTACCTTAAGGCAGTGATGGCTAACCTTTTCGCTATTACATGCCAAAAGCAGGGTAGTGGTGGTCATGCTCATGTGTGCCCATTCCCATAATTCAATGCCCCACACATGCCCACCATGCATGTGTGTATGACCCCCTGCCCTTCCCCTGCTTTTGGCACAGTGGCCTGGTAGCTGTGGAAGCTTTCTAGGAGCCTGGGTAGGGTGAAAACAACACCCCACCCCACAGGCCCTCCGGAACCTGGAAATGACATCTGTGTGTTGGAGCTGATATGGCTCCGTATGCCACCTTTGGCAGGCGTGCCATAGGTTTGCCATCACGGCCTTAAGGTCTATCTTCTTTGTCAATTCATTTCTCTGATTATCTGTAAGGGAAATAAGTTGATTGCTTCAACAGGATATTTTTCTGCCCACTATGGATTGTTTCTTGAGAAGCGTTCAGTTTTCCTTCTGCATTCTGTCCTTTTCTATTTCCCTCCAGTGTGGATCATCTTATGGATAGCAAGTTTACTTTTAAATCTGAAGCTGTTCCCACATTCCAGGCATTTATAGGGTTTCTCTCCTGTGTGGGTCCTTTTATGGGAAGTCAGAGACCTAAGGGCAGCAAAGGTCTTTCCACACTCTCTGCACTTATAAGGTTTTTCTCCTGTATGGCTCCTGTTATGGATAATAAGTTGACTGCTGTGTTTGTAGCTCTTCCCACACTCTATACATTTATAGGGTTTCTCTCCTGTGTGGATCCTCTCATGAGACCTAAGAGAAGACTTGATAGAGAATCCCTTTCCACAATCTAGGCATGTATAGGGCTTCTCTCCCGTGTGGATCAGTTTATGAGAAGTAAGAGAACTCTTTACACTGAAGCTCTTCCCACACTCCATGCATTTAAAGGGTTTCTCTCCTGTGTGGATCATCTCATGAGACGCAAGAGAAGACTTGATAATGAATCTCTTTCCACAATCTAGGCATGTATAGAGCTTCTCTCCTGTGTGCATCTGTTTATGGAGGTTCAGGGAACTGCTGGTTTTATAGCTCTTTCCACACTCCATGCATTTATAGGGTTTTTCTCCTGTGTGGCCCCTTTTATGGGAAACAAGGGTACTGAGTTGACTGAAGCCTGTCCCACAGTCTAGGCATTTATAGGGTTTTTCTCCTGTGTGGACCCGTTTATGGGTAACAAGGTCACAGCTTTGCCTGAAGCTCTTTCCACAGTCCAGACATTTATAGGGTTTTTCTCCTGTGTGGACCCTTTTATGAGAAGTAAGAGAACTCTTTACGCTGAAGCTCCTTCCACACTGCATGCATTCATAGGGTTTTTCTCCAGTGTGGACCCGTTTATGGGAGGCAAGGGTACCACTTTGGCTGAAGCTCTTCCCACAGTCTAGGCATTTATGGGGTTTCTCTCCTGTGTGGATCCGTTTATGACAATTAAGAGAACCTGTTCCCTTGAAGCATTTCCCACACTCCTTACATTTAAAGGGTCTTTCTCCTGTATGCACCCGATTATGGGCTGTAAGGGTACACTTTGTAGTAAATCTTTGTCCACAATCCACACATTTATAAGGTTTTTCCCCTGAATGAATTCTTTTGTGGCACATTAGGTAATTACTACTTTTGAAGCTCTTCCCACATTCCATGCATTTATAGGGTTTTTCTCCGGTATGTATCCTTTTATGGGTAGTAAGGGAATTATTCCTACTGAACCTTTGTCCACAATCCACACATTTGTAAGGTTTTCTCCCAGTATGGATCCTTTTATGGCATATCAGAGAACCACTAGTGCTAAAGCACTTCCCACAGTACATGCATTTATAGGGTTTTTCCCCTGTGTGGATCCGTGTATGAGAAGTAAGAGCACTGCTTACACTGAAGCTCTTTCCACACTCAAGGCATTTATAGGGCTTTTCTCCTGTGTGGACCCGTTTATGGGAAGCAAGGGTACCGATTTGGCTGAAGCTCTTCCCACAGTCTAGGCACTTATACGGTTTTTCTCCTGTGTGGATCCGATTATGACAATTAAAAGCACTGCTTCCCCTGAAGCTCTTTCCACACTCCATGCATTTATAGGGCTTTTCTGCAGTGTGGATCCTCATATGGGACGTAAGGGAACTCTTCATACTGAACCTTTTCCCACAATCCACACATTTATAAGGTTTTTCCCTTGAATGGATTCTTTTATGGCTCATCAGGTAAACACTACTCTTGAAGCTCTTCCCACATTCTATGCATTTAAAGGGTTTTTCTCTTGTGTGGACCCTTTTATGGGAAGCAAGGGCACTGCTTTGGCTGAAGTCCTTCCCACAGTCAAGGCATTTATAGGGTTTTTCTCCTGTGTGGACCCGTTGATGACAATTAAGAGAACTCTTTCCCTTGAAGCTCTTCCCACACTCCATACACTTAAAAGGTCTTTCTTCTGTATGTATCTTTTTATGGGACATAAGGGAATTCTTTGTACTGAAACTTTGTCCACAATCCACACATTTATATGGTTTTTCCCCTGAATGGATCCTTTTGTGGCAGATCAGGTAATCACTACTTTTGAAGCTCTTCCCACATTCTATGCATTTATAGGGTTTTTCCCCAGTATGTATCCTTTTATGGGAAGTAAGGGAACCCTTCATACTGAACCTTTGTCCACAATCCACACACTTGTAAGGTTTCCTCCCACTATGGATTCTTTTGTGGCATATTAGGTAACTACTAGTGCTGAAACTCTTTCCACACTGCGTGCATTTATAGGGTTTTTCTCCTGTGTGGACCCGTTTATGAGAAGTAAGAGAACTCTTTACACTGAAGCTCTTTCCACACTCCATGCATTTAAAGGGTTTTTCCCCTGTGTGGACCCGTTTATGGGAAACAAGGGTACCCATTTGGCTGAAGCTCTTTCCACAGTCTAGGCATTTATAGGGCTTCTCTCCAGTGTGTATTCGATTATGAGAATTAAAAGCACTGCTTCCCCTGAAGCTCTTTCCACACTCCATGCATTTATAGGGCTTTTCTCCAGTGTGGATCCTTATATGGGATGTAAGGGAACTCTTCATAGTGAACCTTTTCCCACAATCGAGACATTTATAGGGCTTTTCCCTTGAATGGATCCTTTTATGGCTGATTAGGTAAATACTAGTCTTGAAGCTCTTCCCACATTCTATGCATTTATAGGGTTTTTCTCCAGTATGTATCAGTTTATGGGAAGTAAGGGAATCCTTCCTACTGAACCCTTCCCCACAATCCACACATTTATGGATCCTTTTATGAGAAGATAAATTAACTCTTCTCCCAATGCTTTTTTCACAGTCCACACCACTGTACGGCTTCTCCCTTGCCTGGTTCTTTTTATATGAATTAAGATTGTTGCTGCTGGAGCTCTTTCCAGTTTTGCAGTGGTTACTAACATTGGGGTTTGCTTTGAATCTTTTTGTACTTTGACGTTTCCTTATATTTTCTTTGGAATTATGTTGGGTCAGGAAACAATCCATTTCCACACATTCAAGAATGGATTTTTCTCTCCAATTGTCCTTCTTTACCTGTTTCTTCCTTCCCTGCTTATTTGTAGATGTCTCCTCAGGAATTTCAGTTGTGATTATCTGTAATGGCACTAAATTTGCTTCTTGGTCATTTTCCTTCTTCTCGGCATCAAATGCTTGCAGGGAAAGAAAAATAAATTAGAATGATCTACAACCTTCACTTTGGTGTCTCTATGCATAGATTTATCTACTATTGTGCATCTCTGGAGAAAGGAATGAGGTAACTGACAGCACAACTATTAGTTATTATCTTAAAAGACTCGCATGACTGCTCACCTAACCTTCATTTTTGGCATTTAAAAATTTAAAGCAAAAACATGTCTTGACATCAAGACGTGGCACACAAATGTCTCGACTATGACACACCCAACTTGCATTCAATAAGACAACTTGTTGCTGAGTACGACAACTGCAACAGGCATAAATATCCTCTCCCTGATCATCTTCCCAATAACTCTGCAGTAATGACCCAGGGCCCAAGGATGACCAGAAGACTGAATGTCAACCTTTACTGGTCACCCCACTGGTCTCTTTCTTCTAAATGAAACTGTGCTATTTAGAAGACCATGAAGGGGGACTGGAATTAATGTAAGACGAAAAACGAAGAGATGAAATAGTTTTTAACATGTTACATATAGAGGAACCTTACCTAAAGAGGCCACAGCCCTAGACGTTTCCAACGTGACTTCTTGATACAGGGCTTTCTCTCTGGGATCAAGCAGCAACCACTCTTCACTGGTGAAATGGATGGCCACCTCCCCAAAGGACACAGGACCCTAAAGAATGAAGAATACCTGTGAGCAGACTCTCAGATATAATTTCCAAGGTCTCCTTTATATAATTAATAATTAAATGAATAAACAAATAACACTCTGAACACTAGAGGGAGCTATGAGGATGCCTAATTCTAAGATGTTGTGGTTAGAACGCAGATTCTTGATCAGTGGAGAAGATTCATCATTTTGTGTATCAACCAAAATATAAATGGAAACACAACCAGGTGCAGAAAATGTATAAAATTATCAATCCAAGGTGTGAACTTTAGAAATACTGGATAATGCAAACAACCTAACTGTAACCTTACAACATAACTCCAGGTCTGATGATGATGATGATGATGGTTTGAGTACAGCCCTTCCAGTGCAACTGAAACAAGTTTATCAAGTAGATTTCCTATTTTTAATAGGTCACATTTGCTTCTTTCTCTTTACTGACATTAAAAAGACTGAAAGTTCTTCAATAAAAAAATATATGACAGCTATTTCAGTGAGGGAAAATTTAGTTGGGGAAGATTTGCTTCAGACCAATTTACAACTTCTAACAGAACAACTGTCAGCCTCAGCTTCTTCTCTTCGCTCCTTTTGTTTTGGCTGCCATAGAAACAGGAGGGGGAGAATTGCATGCTTTCAGAAGTGTATAATAAAAGGGGGGGGGGGAGATTGCAGGAGGAGGAAAGCAAAAACAAAGCCTATCTGCTAAGGAATGGATGTTTCTGTGTTGCAAGAAATATAAGACTGGACATTGCTGCCTGGATGGATGATCCACCCGTCCCACGTATTCTCCACACATTATATGAACACTTGAGCATTGGCTGCTTGCCTGAATGAGGGATGGGGTTTGAAGTTTTAGGGTATATATTCCATTCCTGCAGTTTACCTGATTCTGACAATGCCTGACAACAACCTTGGGACTTCTTTTTAATGGATATAAATAAAGCTGAGAACTTCTTTAGGAAAGGAGACAAGATAAGACTCTCCCAAGAAGAAAAAGACTCCATTCTATGAAGATAAACTGGAGGGAGTGACTTAAAAATGGTTTAATTAATTAGGATGGATTATATTTAATTTTGTCTCTAGCTTGAAATTGCTTCTGGACTTTCTATTTGCAATGAGGGAAAAATGAAACTTTGATTCTGTTTTTGGAAAGTAGGCAGGCTTATTGTTTTAGAAATAATGTGTACATACTGTTGTGTAAAAGCAAAAGGCTATGGCAGTAATGTTGTCATCTGTGTGAAACAGTCAGAAGTAGATGCCTTCTTTTTTTCCCTCCTGTTTCATTATACCCACTCTTTCCCCCTTCCTCTCGTCTTACTTTCCCATGGTTCTTTTAATACTTAGATACACTAATTAAAAAAATTACATTGAAAAAAATACATGGGAAGCAATTCCAGGCATCAAAATGTAAATGATACACGAAGCAATTTCTGCTTCTCCTGCTATTATCCTTACAAGATTATACTTACAATAAAGTAGTTTCGGTTTAACTATTCATATAACCTTTTTGTTTTATTTGGGACAGGCAACATGAACTGCTGTGTGGTATTTTTTGAAAGCAGAATTATACAACCACTAAGAAATTCCATAGATCTCCAAATCTATGCCCAGTTTGACTTATTATAAATTTAAATTTCTAAATTCTTTAATGTGCTTTTCTCAGGAATAGAAGCATCATAGGTTGACTCCCCAAAGGAAACCAGAGTTCTCCTGGTGTTGCACCATATAAGATACTAATCTCTTCCTATACCCGAGTCAGAAATTTGGTGGCTCTTTCAGGTCCACCAATAGAAGGAGATGATTCAGTGAACAACAATGGCTTCATTTTGTCCACTGGGAAGGAGAGACACAGGATTGAAACAGGGAAGGGTTCAACTTTATCTTTTCTAGCTTGAAGGCACAAATTAAGATTTCTTCCTGTCTTCCCCAGGAAACCTCCATTTTTTCTTCTTCTACACTCTGCCTTTCATAGGTTCCATCATGGGAGCCAAGAACAAAAGGAGGAGACCAAACCCACCACCTGCTGAAGAACAAAACCTGTTAGATTGTTCTCCTAACCTTTTGGAACAACACATGGAACTTTATAGTCTTGGCAAAGAAGGCATTTGCTCAGTCACCGTAAATTCTCCCCCCACTCTCTGCAGTCTGAATCCAGAGAACAGTGATATTCTAGCAAGCCAGGCAGTGCTGGAAATGTGTAGGAATTTAGTCAAAATCATATCTTAAGGAAGGCCAAAAACGAAGAGAAATCTCTCGGGATGGAGGAGCTAGAATGCAACTCAAGAGTCCATCTTCTGTGAAAGGGAAACCAAAGCCTTGCTCTGAAGGGAGGGAATTCCTTTGTGGGCCTTCAGTCTCCTAGCTTGAAGATGGAATACTATATTTCTTGTTGTGTCACATTCTTCTAAGTCCAATGACTAAGACAGGAGAAGACACAGAGAATCAAGGATGACTAGAATCTTTCTAGAAAGTCTACAATCCAGTGAAAAAGCCTCCCCTTACCTAGTGAAGTATCCTGACCTTGATACTTGGGGATCCCTTTGAAAGACAGATCAGAAGAAAGATTTGTGTAATCCACCCAATTCCCCCCCTTACTGGAAGGACCTGAAATATAAGCAAAGAAGAGCAGTTTAGAGGACAGGAGAATCTGGATTTTGTCGTCCCCCCCTTAAAAAAAACCCTCTTGTGTCCATCAGTGGGGATGGATGAGACCCAATGGGAGAATCGCTCCAAATGAGATGACCTTTGGAAGGAGACAAGAACAATTTCGCTAATGAGTTTCTCTAAATATCCAGTTGGATTATTAATCTCCCAAACTCCATCACGGAGATGAATTGAAGCACGTGGAGATCCTCCCTATTCCCCCAAAAAAGAACCTCTCACCTTCCTGCTTCTCCTCTTCTCTGCCAGCCTCAGAAGGGATCTTCCAGCCACTGGCAACGAAGGGAAACTGGCCTCCGCTGACTCTCCAAAGATTCTTGCAGGAATCTGAATCCAGATGGAGGAGAGAGCAGGGATTCCTTTCGGCTTCCTTCTGCTCTTTCCCCTGTCGTATTGTCGAATCTCTTCCCCCCCCCCCCAAATATACAGCCAACACGAGCGAATTTCCCTCTCCCTCCAACCTCAGAATATCCTTCCCTCCCTTGGGGGGGGGGGATCTGAGTCGCGGGATCCCCTGTTGCCCACCCCCAACAGATTCCCAAGGAGCAACTCTCAGCCGGAACTACGCGACCACTCAGACGGAGTGGAGCATGCGCAGTGGCTTCAGTCAGCCGGCAGGCGAGAGAGCTCCCTCTGCTGGCCCATGGCGAGGAATGGCGGCTGTGGGGGCCGCTTTGGAGGGATGGTCAGAGCTTCACACCGTCAAAGCTTAAAGGGAAAGAAACCGGGGGGGGGAGTGAAAGGCTCCCCAGGAAGTAAAATTGACTTACCCTTGTCAAGGAAGGGGGAGGGGGAAGGAGCATTGATGCTGATGGGAGTAAGGCAAGGAGAAGAGGACTCCTCAGAGGACACATTCGATAAAATGCTGCAGATGAGGGAAGCGAGAACTTGCGAGACTCCTCCCCTTTTTTCTTGGCCTCGCCCCTCTCACTTCGATCGCCTCAGAGAAGCGGGAAAAAGTGTTCCGAGAGGGGTGGGAGGAGCCTATTCTGGCGGGAAGAGCGGAGAGAGATATGCGAAGCTCTGAGGGTAGCGCCGCCATTTGGGGTCCTCAGGAAGGGATTCGACTCTTCTTTCTCTGGGTTAGAGACCGAATTGGTCCTCCTTTTGGTCCTCTCTTCTCTCTCCGCCGCTAGTGTCCCCCTCAGGATCCCCTTCCCGGCTTCTTTCATTGGAGACCGCCAAGGGATCTATTGAATTCACCATCACTGAGGCAAATGAATCGGACTGTTATGTTGGCGGCTATTGGTTAAGCCGTTCCGGCGGGAAATTTTGCCGCTGTCATTGGTCGCCGCCTTTTGACAACTCCTTTATATACCGACCTGTCAATAGGCGGCAACCAATGGGAGCGGCAACATTTCCCGCTCCTCAGATCCCTAACACTGGATCCTCCTTACCCTCGGCCTCCACTCGCCCCAGAATAATGGTGGAATTTCTTCCACGTCGTCATTTGCAAAGCGAGAGAGTGGAATCCTTGGCTGGACAATAAATAATATATTGGATGGACCTATTCAATCAATACATTATTTAATGGTATTAAACAGGAAGGGAAATTAGATGCTGCCTGTACACACACAAATCCCTGACTCAAAGTGCAAATTTTAAAAGCCAAAAATACCTTCCAAGTTGTAGAAAGAGGCAAAAGGCGGAAATTTTCGGATTCCCCTTTGAGTCCTCTGGTGCAAAGGAAGAAGAGAAAATTGTCTGATGCACTTTTAATGATGCATGGATAACCTCCACAGATGTAAAATTACATAATTAGGAAGTTCTGCTCAAATTCCATATATTTACAAGAAGCGTCATGGTCTTCCCACATTAAATTATGCTCTAGTTTCAAAGCTTTGTTGCTGCCTTTATAGGTGGATCGATCTGCTTGAGAATGTTCAATGGATGGATGTGTATCATTATTTACAATAGGCAGTAACTAACAAAATGAAATTCATAAACATATGAAGAACGTTTGCAGGAACTGGGTATGTCCAGCTTAATGAAAAGAAGAACTAGGGGAGACATGATAG